>APFE031050226.1:0-20011 GCA_000404065.3 Pinus taeda
TTCTTACGGCACATAAAATATGTAAGTTCTGTTTTCTGTTGACTCTGAATTTGTAATGTAAAAACAGCAGTGTGCGTAAGTTTTTTTTTAACAGAGATAGAGTTCTCTCTGTAATGCACAGCAGTGCTGAAGTTTTTTTTGTACGCAGCAGCGTGAGTATATGAATGAAATTTACAGACAGGTATGAAAAATGTTTCAAGGAAGAAACAGAATGTTTACAGCAGCGTTTTGAACAAAAACAGAGTGTTTACAGCAGTGCTTAAACATCTGCAATTTTCTGAGATAAAGGAAGTTGTTTTATTGTATCAGTTGTTTGTCAACTGTTTTACTGAATATAAGTTAAGTTTCAGTTGCTATTTCTCCAGTTTTTGTGTTGCCAAGCATTACTCTGTTTTTCAGTTTTTATTTTAAAATATCATAAAATTCCTGTAGCTGCAACACCAGAATTACGTCACTGAAACACCAGTTTCAGTAAAGCAATACGTTGCTGAAACACCTGTTTCAACAAAGCGACCTGTTTCAGCAGAGCGATTTTTTTTCTGTTTTCGCTGTGTCAAACAGAGCGTTGTTCTTTGATCTTTTGTGTTTGAAATCACCATCAAAATTCCAACATGGTATCAGAGCCAGTCTAGGCTCTTTGAAGTGTCAAAGAAGCTGAAGAAAGGGTTTATTTTGGTAGCAGCTTCATCAGCAGAGTGGAGACTCAGCAAAGAAAGAATCCAAGTCAAGTATTGAAAGAATGGCCAGCACCAGCATGGGTATGTTTAACACCCAGCTCCCACAGTTTAATGGGAAGAACTATGATTATTGGCACTAACCATGAGAGCCCTGTTTGCCTGTCAAGATTTATGGGAACTAGTTGAAGATGGTTTTGAAGAACCAGCAGATGAAAATGAGTTTAATAGGTTAACTCAGGAAGAGAAAGATCTGCTGAAGAGAAATAGGAAAAAGGACTCAAAAGCCCGTGTATTTTTGTATGAAGCAGTGGACCAGAGTGTGTTTCCAAGGATAGCAGCAGCTAAGACATCCAGAGAAGCATGACAAACTCTTAAGACAGCCTATCAAGGCATGGAGAAAGTGAAGACAGCAAAACTACAGTTGCTGAGGAGAGATTTTGAGAATCTGTGCATGAAGGAGTCAGACAACATTGACTCATTTTTCACACATGTAATTGGTTTGATTACACAGATGAGGACTCACGGAGAAACCATTGAAGAAAGGAGGATTGTGGAGAAAATATTGAGGGTCTTGCCCTCAAAGTTTGATGCTATGGTCACCACCATTGAAGAGACAAAGGATCTCTCAAACTTTTTAGTTCATGAGTTACATGCATCACTGATAACACATGAGAAGAGGTTGAGTAGAAATGAAAACTCATCTCTAGAGCAAGCCTTCAAGACCCAGATGTCCTTTGGAAGAGGAAGAGGTCAAGGCAGAGGAAACAAGAGAGGAAGAGGTAGAAGCCAAAACAGAGGTGGAAGAAGCAGCCCAGCAAATGCTCAAGGAAGAAGCAGCAATCCAAATCAGTACCAAGGCCATGGCAGCAGCCAACAAAGTGGACAACATCATGCTCAAGGATAAAGGTATGAAAAATCCAATGTCCAATGTTATTATTGTAAAAAATATGGGCACTATGCTAGTGAATGTAAGAAGAAGCAACATGATATGAACAATAGATCTAATGCAAATATTACTAGAGAAAATACCAGCCAAGATAATGTATTGTTAGCTTGTAATATGGCTGAAACAAACAGTGAGGATATATGGTTTTTAGACTCAGGTTGCAGCAACCATATGACAGGAAATATAGCTCTCTTTTCTGCCCTAGATAAAAATATGAAATCAGAGGTCACACTAGGAACTGATAGCAAAATTTCTGTTATGGGAAAATGAGAAGTTAAAATATTTACAAAGAAAGGAGAAAGGAAAACCATAGCAGATGTCTATTATGTTCCTGGAATGAGGTGTAACCTCTTGAGTATTGGACAACTTGTTCAAAAAGGTTATAATGTTTTCTTTGAGAATGATGTATGCACCATCATGGACAGAGCACCCAGCAAGCTATGCATTGCTGAAGTAAAGACAAGGAACAGGATGTTCCCTCTCAGAATAAGGGCAGATTTGAAAAACAAAGAAATGATTGCAGCAGTTACCGAAGAGGCCTACCAAAGCGTGCCAAAGGATGAAAATTGGTTGTGGCACTTGAGATTTGGACATCTCAATTTTGGAGGTCTAAACTTGTTAAGCAGAAAAGGAATGGTGAAAGATTACCATTGATAAGAGTAGAAATCGGACCAGCCGAAGAGGAAAACAACATAGAGAAAGTTTTCCATCAGGTAAAAGCATAAGGGCAAAGGCACCCTTAGAAATTGTCCACTCAGATTTATGTGGACCAATGCAAGCTCCATCACTTGCAGGCAGTCAATATTTTCTAACATTTATTGATGATTTTACCAGAAAGACTTGGGTTTATTTCTTGAAGAATAAGAGCGACGTGTTTGAAAAATTTCAAAATTTCAAAGCACTTGTGGAAAATCAGAGTGGGCTGCGCATCAAAGTTTTGAGAACAGATAGAGGAGGTGAGTATATCTCCAAAGAATTCCTACGGTTTTGCAGAGAAAACAGAATACACAAACAATTTACAACAAGGTACACCCCACAGCAAAATGGAGTTGCTGAAAGGAAGAACAGGACCATCATGGATATGGCGAGGAGTATGTTGAAGGCAAAGAATTTGCCAAATGACTATTGGGCTGAAGCTGTAAATTGTGCAGCGTATATTTTGAACAGGTGTCCTACAAAAGCAGTGATGAACAAGGTGCCGGAAGAAGCGTGGAATGGAAGAAAGCAAGGAGTCACCCACATGAGAGTTTTTGGATGTGTGGCTTATGCACACATTCCAGATCAGCTAAGGAGGAAGTTGGACAGCAAAGGGGAGAAATGTATTTTCATTGGATACAGTGAGGAATCAAAAGCTTACAGGTTGTATATCCCATCCACCAAGAAGTTTTTTGTGAGCAGAGATGTTCAATTTATTGAGGAGGAAGCTTGGAATGGAAGCATAGAGAAAACAGTGAATGTTAAAAACTGTTTGTCTCATGATGAAGATGATGAGGAGATGGCTGAAATACATCCCCAAACAGCAGCGCCAACACATGGACAGGAAGGAACACCTTTGAGGATAAATGAGAGTGCTTCTCCAAGCACACCACAAGGAAGAAATTCAAGTGCTTCTTCAAGAACTTATACACCAAATGAAAGAGGTAAGAAGTTCAGAAATTTAAATGACATTTATGAGCAAGAAGCAGCAAATGAAGGTATGAATTCTTTATTTGCTTTATATTGTCATGTTGAAGATCCTATTCATTTCGAAGATGCAATTAAGGATAAGAAATGGATAGAAGCTATGGATGAGGAGATCAATGCCATAGAGAGAAACAAGACATGGGATTTGGTTGAGCTACCAAAAGGTAAAGAAGTCATTGGAGTTAAATGGGTCTACAAGACCAAGAGCAATGCTGAAGGCAAAATTGAAAGACACAAGGCAAGGCTGGTTGTCAAAGGGTACAAGCAGCAGTATGGGAGAGATTATGAAGAGACTTTCGCACCGGTTGCAAGAATGGAAACCGTGAGAGCAGTGCTGTCCATAGCAGCTCAAAACAAGTGGAAAGTTTACCAAATGGACGTGAAGTCGGCATTCCTAAATGGAGTGTTAATGGAAGAGGTCTACATTGAACAGCCTCTAGCCTATGAGAAGAAAGGTGAAGAGCACAAAGTGTGCAAATTGAAGAAGGCTCTTTATGGGCTGAAGCAAGCGCCAAGAGCATGGTACAGCAGGATAGACTCCTATCTACCAGAGAATGGATTTGACAAGTGTGAGGGAGAACCCACAGTCTACATCAAAGAAAAGGATGGTAAATTGCTAATTGTTGTGTTATATGTTGATGATGTGATTTTTACAGGTAATGATGACTACCTCATTGAAAATTTTAAATCAGTCATGAAAAAAGAACTTGAGATGACTGACATGGGTTCGCTGAGATACTTCTTAGGAATAGAAGTAGATCAAAATGAAAATGGAATTTTTATTTCTCAAGCAAGATATGTAAATGAAGTGTTGGAAAGATTCCACATGCAAGATTGCAAGGCAGCAATCACTCCCACCGTGATGGGATTAAAACTCAGCAAAGAGGACAGCAGCAAGGATTTTGATCCTAGTCTGTACAAAAGCATAGTTGGCAGCCTCATGTATTTGACAGCAACTAGGCCAGATATAATGTATGCTGTTAGTCTAATTTCCAGATTCATGGAGAGGCCAAAAGAAGCACATTGGCAGGCAGCAAAAAGGATTCTGAGGTATGTTAAAGGTACTAAAAGGTTTGGGATTTTATATACTGTCTCAGAATGTTTAGATTTAGTTGGATACACTGACAGTGATTGGGCTGGAAGTGTAGATGACCGGAAAAGCACATTCGGTTATGTTTTTCACATGAGTTCAGGAGCCATTTCATGGGCTTCCAAGAAACAGCCAATTGTGGCATTGTCCACAACAGAAGCAGAGTACGTGGCAGCTACAGCAGCAGCATGTCAGGCAGTTTGGATGAGAAGAATGTTAAGGAGCTTAGGCCAAGAGCAGGCAAAAGGAACTGTGATTTATTGTGACAACAGTTCTGCTATTGCATTATCCAAAAATTCTGTTTCATAAGAGAACGAAACACATTGACACAAGGTTTCATTATATCAGAGAGTTGGTAAATAATGGAGAAATTGTCTTAGTACATTGCAAAACTCAGGAGTAGGTTGCAGACATTCTAACCAAGCCTTTGGGACAGAAAAGTTTTGAGTTTTTGAGGAAATGTCTGGGTATGACTGATAAACCAGCAGTTGAAACTAAAGGGGAGTGTTGAAATATTATTTTCAACTGCAGGGGTTGTCCTTTGCCATACCCCTGTACTCTTGAATCAACTGCCATACCTCTGCATTGATGATTTTGCCAGCAAATAGCTGCAGCTCCAGTTGAATCAATTGCCATACCTGTGCATTGAAGTTTTTGCCAGTAAACAGCCGCAGCTCCAGTCCTTTTCTAAATCAGCGATTACACAACAATTTATTACAGCATGGCGGACTCCCACAAAATGATGGTAATTAATTGCTGTGTAGGTAGGATTTTAATTTTATTGTTTTTAATTCATGTATGCAGTTTTTCCTCTTACGGCACATAAAATATGTAAGTTCTGTTTTCTGTTTTTTGTGTGAGTTGACTCTGTAATGTAAAAACACAGCAGTGTGCGTAAGTTTTTTTTTTAACAGAGATAGTGTTCTCTCTGTAATGCACAACAGTGCAAAAGTTCTTTTTGTACGCAGCAGCGTGAATATATGAAGGAAATTTACAGACAGGAGTGTAAAATGTCTCAAGGAAGAAACAGAGTGTTTGCAGCAGTATTTTGAACAAAAACAGAGTGTTTTGTAACAGCACAGCAGTGCTTAAACATCTGCAATTTTCTGAGATAAAGGAAGTTGTTTTATTGTATCAGTTGTTTGTCAACTGTTTTACTGAATATAAGTTAAGTTTCAGTTGCTATTTCTCCAGTTTTTGTGTTGCCAAGCATTACTCTGTTTTTCAGTTTTTATTTTAAAATATCAGAAAATTCCTGTAGCTGCAACACCAGAATTACGTTGCTGAAACACCAGTTTCAGCAAAGCAATACGTTGCTGAAACACCTGTTTCAGCAGAGCGATTTTTTTTTTTTTTTTGGCTCTGTTTTCGCTGTGTCAAACAGAGCGTTGTTCTCTGATCTTTTGTGTTTGAAATCACCATCAAAATTCCAACAACCACCTGACGACATTTTAGCTTGCTGCCCGAGATTTTCTTGTTGCCCCCATTTTACCTTGCTGCCTGAGATTTTCCTGTTGTTGCAGCTCAACATTTTCATTTTGTGACTTGGAGTCATCGGATTGGCTACGATTTTCATTTTGTGACTTGGAGCCACTTTGTTTTTGTGTTTGTGACTTGGAGCCAATTTTTGAAGAACTTGGTCTTATTTGAGCATATATATCTAATAACCAATCAAGGCACTGCAGTTTTATCGAAAAACGACTTCATTAACGTGGAACTTGTTTTATCATTGAAATTCTAATACAACATGCTGAAACTATTGCTGGGACAAGGCTATATGACATTTGTTGATACTCTGAAAATTACCGCCCAAAGATATCAGCAACCATGAAGTTGGTCTTTTAAATAGTGCTCCAAGTGTAAATTACAGGGTGAAGGTGTGTTTGATGATATCCCATTACTAAGTCAAACATAGTAGAAAGAAACTAAGTAGCATGAAACTTGGAAGTGGGGATGGATTTCCAAAACAACTATACACAAAAATATAAATATAAAAATTCTTCAATTTTATATCTATATTTCTATAACTTCAAAAAATTAAAAATGATATACATAGAAGATTTATATTTACTTTGGAAAAGGTTTACATTATGCAAATTCTAAAAACAAAATTTGTAAATAAAACTATATATCAAAATTAACCTTTATATCTGATGTTTTGTGTATTTGAACATAACATGTTTTCATCTCATTTTGAACCTCAACAAAAATGTAACAAGAAAATTATTCAACATTGGATTAAGGTATGCAGTAAGGGAGAGTTTCCCTTCCACCTTCATGAGTATTTATAACAATTTCACTCAAAACATTTAGAATAGAAGTAAAGGTTAGTTTGTCCCTAATTTCCATATATTAGGGTTTTTAGTCTTTTTCGTGGGCTTCACAAATTCTCATGGACATCTATGTGAACATTAAAAACTTAACTAATGTATTGAAATATGAAGTGTCAAGCCAAAGATTGTGAAAGACGTCCAAAAATGTTTTTTTGCTTGTTTCATACTTGCTTCAACATTTCTAGTTGCTTTGGGTTTCATTTGGATGGAGTGAGGAGATGGGGGAACATTTTTGGGGTGTTTCATACTTCAACATTTTTATTCACTTTGGACTTTATTTTTGGGAGGGAGCGATGGTGTTTTGCAACATACAAGGGTGGGTTGCGGGGAGGCATCAATGGTGTTTTTTGCAACAAACAAGGGCTATGTGGGGGGAAGGTGATGGTATTTCTTGAGACAAAGAAAAGCAATTTGTTTATGTTGATTTAGAATTTACGGATCATTAATTGGGTACATGAAATTTTACCCAATTGTACTATGCACTCTACTTAACGAAGTTAATAAATCCAAGGATGTTATTTTTTTTTACTATAATCTCTCTCTCTCTCTCCTTCACACGCTTACACACTCACACACACATATGATTTTTGGGAGGGGGCGATAGTGTTTTGCAACATACAAGGGTTGGGTTGGGGGGCAGACATCAATGGTGTTTTTTGCAACATAAAAAGGCTATGTGGGGGGTGGGGGAGGCGATGTTATTTCTTGCGACATAGAGAAAAACAATTTGTTTATGTTGATTTAGAATTTAAAGATAATTAATTGGGTACAAGAAATTTTACCCAATTGTACTATATACTCTATTTAACGAAGTTAATAAATCCAAGGATGTTTTTTTTTCTTGATATAATATCTCTCTCTCTCTCTCACACACACACATATGAGAAGATGATTGGATCAACTAAGTGAAAATAACTTAGTCTACAAATTGGCAATTAATATACTTTTAAGGAAAAAATTTGTTAATTAGTTAAAACTTTATCCCAAGCATGTTAAATATGGGTTAACTAACCAAACTTTGTAACTCAAACATATTAAGAATGGGTTAAACATGTGTTATGATGTAGGAGCATTTATACAAGTCAACAAGACATACTTACTAAAGTGAGTGGGTTCCCTTAATTTAATTTAAGTCAAATTTATGTAGTTAAAAGATAAATATTTGATTTTCTTGTTAAAATAGAGATTTATATAGGAAATGAGGAATTATTTCCTCATTGACATGTAATGCACTATTTGGAGAGATTTGTTTAGGAGTTAGTTGATTTCTAGGATTTTAGAGATTAGTTAAAATGGATTTTAGGCATTAGTTTGGGATCTCAAACCAGTTCTCGTTCAAACTTGTTTGTATAAAATAATTGTAAGTCTATAAGCATGAGGTGTGGCCTGAGTGAGAAAATCCCATAAATTGAGTGTAATCATGCCATATTGTAAAGTTGTTGTGAATATGAACAAGATTTAATCTTCTCGTGTGAGCATATGTATGTATATAAAGCTGGCATGGAGAAACAAATTTGAGTGATTAAACTGATAAAGGGTCCATTGTTGCAAGTTAACCAATGATTGAGGTCTACAAGGAAAATCTTGGTTATTAGTGAAAAAATTAGGAGAAATGAAATCCAAGTCTTTTCAAGTTCTATTGATTGATGGAACATCAACCTTCCCAACAAAAGATTTATGTCTATCAACAAACGAGAATTTTTATGTTTATCCTCTCCCAGCATACTACCACAACCTTGCTAGGAAAGTGAAAGGGTCACAAACAATGATAAGTGACAAATGATTATGTCAATTGACAGGCCCGATAAGGGAAGGATGTGATGATAGTTATAGTTTTATCTATTGGCCACCGCCCCTTGGGGTTGGGTATTCATTAGTTACCCACATATTATCACATTGGCCTATTCACATGTCGTCTTGGTATCTCGAAATTGAGATTTGTTAGATAACATTGACAAAAAGGAGGATCTAGTAGCAAGTCAAATGAATCAGGGTTGTTTCTATTGAATTACCACACAATGGATAGGTCCGACAACCCAGTTCCAATGGCCCCCCACACCTTTATTTTGTGTTTTTAGTCACAACTTTGATCATATGCATCATAACTAAGGTAAGTGTCAAGACTAATAATTTGAGGTTTCGCCAAGTGCTAATAAATTTGGTATTGATCATTTTGGTTTATAACGGGAAAGTGGTGACAAGAGAGGGGTGATAGATTAAACACATTTTGGGTCAAGCCATCAATTCATGTCCTCGGTTGTGTGCTTTGGTTGTGATTAAGCCTTAAGTGCTAACGACATATAAACTTTGGAGATTTCCACTTCTGCACATTGTTATTACAGTTACCTTGGAGCATTAAGGTAAGTGCTAATTGCACTGTTAAAGTTTGAAGAATCCATAGTCTTGATTGTAGGGACTTTGAAGGATCCCACAATGAGATCAAGGCATGAGCAAATAGAATGATCAAGATCGAATTGACCACCATGCTTGCGTAAGAAAGTGGATGTAGGTCCACATCAAAGTGGTAGTAGAGTAGTAGAGTTAAATTACTCATTTGAATGTTAGTAGAGATCAAAGTGGAGTAGTGGAAGCATGATATGAAATCTTGAAGAAGAATTCATTGTCCAAGTGTTGACATGTGGAAAAATCCCCTGGACAACTAGTGAGAATTAGCTCCATTAGGATCCCAATTAGACCCTTATTTGTTTAGTATAGCTATATATTCTTCAGAATAAAGGCTTAGTTGCCTATTCTATTCTAACCTAAGTAAATGATAAAAACTAGACTAAATGAGGGAAAATATATGTTGTAATCAAATATTTACAATATATTATAAACAAATTTATAAACTGTTGAGTGTGTTTGTGATCCAAATTATATTATTATATTGTTTTTCATCCATCTCAATGCATTTGGAGTGGAAATAGTGGATGAATCAACTCACAAGACGTTTTTACTGACAGGACCCAATTTGGAAAGAGAAGGTTTGAAACCTTTCGAGAACGTTTTGAGGCATCAAATGATGTTTTTTAGGGGTAAAACTTTGTTTCTTTAGTGCAACACCATTTCATGCTTTTTTGCACACATAGATCTTTCCAACTATGCAAGAAGCGTGCCAATCAGAGTCCATATGCAAAAGTTATGCCACTCAGAAGTTGACCTTCCTATTTTCACACCTATAATTCGTGAGGGTTCCACGTCAAGCCCCATTATTCATGAAAAATGGGCTAGCAACATGATTATGATGTAAAACACTCTAGAATATTTTATATTTTAACTCTAGTTAAAAGTTGATGTAGTCAAAATTAACCACTAGTAGGCTATTGAGTTGTGTTATAACTGAGCCACTAGGAGGAAGAGGATTCCATTGTTTTGAGAGAATTTTGTTCCATAGTTGAGAAAAGATATCCAGGAGAGATAGGAGGTAGAAAAAATAGAGAGGATTTGTGCACTGTACTATCCCACGCACCACAAACATTACTTCTTTGTACCTGCAACCATATTTCTAGGCAAAGAAAGAGAGTGAAGTAGTCTCACCTTTCAGCTGGGTTTTCTCCTAAAAGTGTTTCCCAGAGAACATATCATGTGTATTATGTGTGTGTGAGAGCTTAATTTGTCATTCTCTACTTTTCTGCATGATTTCCATTGGCATGCATGCACTAATTACAATTAAATTTATAGATCTTAAAGTTTAACAAAACTGCAATACTGTAGAATCTAAGATTTTTAATATAATATTATCATATTTGTTGTGACGAACTATCCAGGGAATATCCATGTAAGTTTATGGAACATTTGGTATCAGAGCAGGTTTCTTTGGGTATTTTTTGGAGATTGTTGGGATCTAGATCAGCGAGGCCGAAAATCGTAAAACATTAATCATGACCAACAAATATGTAAATGAACCTCGTGATCCTACAAAGGTGACGTTTACGCAGGTGGAACAACAAGTCATAGATATCAACCACAATGTAAGCCTCCTCACGACGACCTTGAATAACAATTTGGGGTTATTTGGAGAAGATGGGGGTTTGAATGCAAAGGATAAATCAAAACAGGGATTAGAAGATCAGGGAGAAACAAAGAACCAGTTGAAGAAAAGACTTGAAAAAGATCAACCCAGTTCAAGTGTCGTGAACCAATCACAATCCATGTTTAAAATGGAAGCAAAAGTTGATATCAAGGCATACCATGATGAGATTGACGCTTTGAAGCTAGACCACTGGTTGTAGCAATTGGAGGTTTATTTCAGTGTCCATCAGATTGAGAATGAGAAAAATATCTCATTAGCGTGGCTAAAATTAGAGGGCCACACACTGACTTGGTGGGAAAGGCACACGAAAACCATATGGTTGGAGGGAGAACCTCCAATTACTAAGTGGGAAGATTTCAAAACCTTCATTAAGCCACAGTTTTATCCCATTGGGTATGTGGAGGAACAGTGGATCTGGTGCCATTATTTCAAACAAAAGCATGGCCAAAGCGTGCAAGAGCACACCACAAAATTTAGAAAGATGGATATAATGTTGGGTATATCTCCAAAGAGCCCAGATGTACTCCTCAAGTATTAGGGGGTCTGCACCTCCATCTGTGTGAGCAAGTGATGTTTTTCAAGTCCAAACCAGTGGACGGGATTGTGTACGAGAATAATACCTAGAAAACATAGGCCTAAAGAGAGCACACTCAAGTGGATCAAAGTAGAAGGAGTAACATGATGCTTCTAAGGAGGGGAAGAATAAACAAAAAGGGGAAAAGATAAAAAGACAACAGTCAAAATAGATAAGTAAAAAGATCCTAACAACCATTGCAACCATTGCAACGTTGATGGTCATATAGAGGAGAAGTGTTGGAAGTTGCATCCAGAGCTAAACCTGAAGAAAAAGATGAAAGAAAATAAGAAGAAGAATCTCATGGCCATAGATTCGAGAAACCAAGTTGAAAGAAACTCGGATGTGGATGAGAAGATCGTTTATACGTTAGTGCAGAAGGAGGTGAATCTGAGTATCCTTCAGAAACAGGAAGAGAAAAAAATTACCAAACTCTTCCATATAATGATACAAGTTAAGAAGGAAAAGGTTTATGCTTTGTTTGACTAAGAATAACAGGTGAATCTCATTACAATAGAGTTGGTCAAGAAGTTGGGGCTAGAAGTTCATGATCATCCAAGCCCATATCCACTGGGATGGGTAAATAAGGATGCAAAGTTGAAGGTAACAAAACAATGTAAAATTAGATTTTCTATGAGTTCTTATTTTATTGATGAAGTAGATCTAGATGTGGTTTCCCTTGATGTATGTGGAGCCGTGTTTGGGAGTCCATACATGTACATGTGTGATGCAATATTCATGAGGAGAACCAATCAGTACCAACTCGTCAAGTAAGGAAAAGCATTCATCATCAACAATCACAAAGGCAAGTCAAAAATTTCATTGGTGAGTGCCAACCAAGCCAAGAAATTGATCAATTCCAGCAAGAAATATGTTTTATTGTTTTTAAGAGAAAGTCAATCTAAAGAGGAGTCAATAATATGCAAGGCATTCTTGGAGGGGTGTACTAAGGAACACAAATAATAATTGGAGGAGTTGTTACATCCATACATGATGTGTTCTGAAAGCCCAAAGGGTTACCACTTAAGAGAAAAGTGGAATATGAGATACAACTATTGTCGAACTCCCCATTGTCAACTATTGGGTTATATAGGTAGTCTGTTATAGAAGTAAGTGAGGTGAAGAGACAGTGTCAGCAACTGCTGGAAGAGGGCATCATTCGAATGAATTCATCACCATGGGGTCACCCATGATCATTGTGCTAAAGAATTATGGGACTTGGCAGATGTGTATATATTACAGGGTGCTGAACAAAATCATGCTCAAGAACAGATACCCCCTGCCCAAGATAGATGATCTTCTAGATCAGTTACAACAAGAAAATTAACTCACCAAGTTGGACTTGAAGTTTGGATATCAGCAAGTTCAATTCAAAGAAGAAGATACATGAAATTCTACCTTCAAAACCAAGAAAGGTTTATATAAGTGGTTAATCATGCCATTTGGCCTATGCAATGCACCGACTACATTTATGAGACTAATCAATGATGTACTGCGCCCTTTTATATATTCATTTGTTATTTTCTATTTGGATGATACGCTGGTATATAGTGCTACTTAGGAGGAGCATATATCACATTTGATGCAAATGCTGGAAACATTGAAGAAGCACTAGTTGCTACAAAATCTCAAGAAGTATGGGCTTGTGCAACAATCTTTGGTGTATCTGGGGTATGTGCGTGGTGGAGGATAACTTGTAGTGACCCTTTGAATTGGAGACAGATGTGAGTGGGTATGTTATAAGAGCTGTCTTGATGCAACAAGCAAGGCATGTATGTTTACCATTCTAAAGTATTTCATGGGGTAGTCCTTAACTACTCTACCTATGACAAGGAGCTCTATGCCATGGTGTAAGTTGTGAAGAAGTGGAAGCACTAGATAATGGGAAAGGATCAATATCCACACTGATCACTAGCCGTTACAATACCTGCAGGCACAGAGTAAGCTACAACAAACCAGGCATTACAAGTGGATGGGTTTTTACAACAATTTCATTTGGTGATAAAGTGTAAGAAGGGAAACACAAACAAGTTGGCCAACATGCTTTCAAGGCCACCTACATCAAATATCAAAACTTTGGGGACTCTTATGCACATGGAGCCATTCACCCATGATGCACACAGAGAGGCATATTCAGAAGATGAGGACTTCAAGGAGGTGTATCATCAGTTGCAGAGTCAGAGTCATGTGCACAATGGTGATAATGCAGTTGACGACCATCTCTAGGATGGGTTAACATATAGGATAGATAGATTATGTGTTCCTAAAGGTGAGGGATCACAACCAATCAGAGAGGCTCACACCTCCAAGGTTGTAGGGCACTTTGGTGTAGTGAAGATCGTGGCTAACTTGCAGAGGTATGTGTATTGGCCCAAGATGCAAGAGTAGGTAGCTAGGTACATAAGAGGATGCATGCTTTGTTGTGCTAGCAAGCCTAGCAATAGGAACTAGGGTCTATATCATCCCTTACATGTACCTACTTTTCCTTGGGAAAGAATTTCCATGGACTTTGTGGGAGGTTTACTGACATCCAGGAAGGGACATGACTACATGTTCGTGTTAGTTGACAGGTTCAACAAGATGTGTGTTTTGATGCCTTGTAAAAAGACCATCATCAGACAAGAAGCAACAAACTTGTTCTTTGGACAGGTCTGGGTTAACTTTGGGATACTAAGGAGCATAATTTTAGATAGGGATACAAGATTTTTCAGTGCATTTTGGACTACATTATATGAGAAGATGGACACAAAGTTGAAGAGATCTACAACACTACATCCATAGACAAATGGGTAGATAGGAGTATACATCAGGATTTTGGTGCAACTTCTAAGGGGATACAACTAGAAGCATCCAAAGACCTGGGATGAAAATCTGGTATATATACAACATTCTTACAATAGTGTAGTGCACACAATTATAGGAAAGTTCCCATTTGGGACTTGTTTGGGATATTTTCCACCTTCACCTTTGGATATTGCATATGGGCAACAAGGAGGAGTGAGAGAAGATCTTACATGACATGCTTTGAGAGCTAAAAAACTTATAGAGAATAAAAGGCAGATCCATCTATAGGTACAAGAAACAATGTAGAAGTCATAGGAGAAGTATAAGGCCAGGCATGATCAAAACAAAACAAGAAATTCATTCAAGGTGGGAGACAAAGTATGGTTACAGTTCAACAAGGAGAGGTTACAAGGGCCTAATATGAAAGTCAAAGCCCTTTGGTATGGTCCCTTTGAGATACTAGAAAAGGAGGGTGATAATTCCTATTAACTCTATTTACCACCATATATGCACATTTACTTAGTTGTGAATGTAGAGAATTTGAAACTCTATGAGCCTTCCATGCTAGATCAGGAAGAGGAACAAGTCCTACCTTTTGTGGAGGATTTGGAACGAGATGCTAAGGGAGAGTTGGCAGAAGATACAATTTTGTAGAAGAGGTCTAGAATTACAAGACATGGGCAACATGACCTTTTCTATATTTGATTGAAGAGACAACTTCTAGGCAAAGCTAAATGGTACACCAGAGAGAAGGTGGAGGAAAATCCTCCCCTCATTCAATAGAAGCTTTTGGGGACCAAAAGCCTCTTAAAATGGAGAGGTGTGATCTAGATTGTAACATTATGTTGTTTTTCATCCATATCAATGCACTTGGAGTGGAAAAAGTGGAGGAATCAACTTATGGGACCGTTTTTGCCGACAAGGCCCAGTTTGGAAAAACGAGGTCTGAAACCTTCTGGGAGTGTTTTGAGGCATCAAATGACATTTTTTGGGGGTAAAACTTTGATTCTTTATGATAGTACCATTTCATGCTATTCCACACATGAAGATATTTCCAATGATGCAAGAAGCACATCAATCAAAGTCCATATGCAAAAGTTATGCCACTCAAAAGTTGACCTTCCCGTTTTCACACCTATAGTTCAAGAGGATGCAACATCAGCCCCTATTATTCATGGAAAAAGGGATATCTAAGTGATTATGATGTAAAAGACCCTAGAAGAGTCTATAATGTAACTATATATAAGAGTTGACGTAGTCAAAATTAACCACTAGTAGGCTATCAGGTTGTGTTATAACCATGCCACTAGGAGGAAGATGATTCCATTTTTTTGAGAGAATTTTGTTTCATATCTGAGCAAAGATAGCCAAGAGAGATAGGAGGTAGAGCACACAGAGAGGATCTATGCACTGTAGCAACCACAAACATTACTTCTTTGTACCAACAACGATATTTCTAGACAAAGAAAGAGAGCGAAGCAATCTCATCTTCCAGCTAGGTTTTATGTCGAAAGAGTTTCCTAGAGAGCATGCCTTGTTTCTATGTGTTTGTGTGAGCTTATTTTGTTTTTCTCTATTTTTTTGCATAGTTTACATTCGCATGCATGCACTAATTACAGTTAAATCTATAGATCTTAAATTTTAATAAAATTGTAATAGTGTAAAATCTCTGATTTTTAATATAATATTATCAGATCTATTGTCACGAACTATCTAGTGGAATATCCACGACAATTTACAGATCAATTTAAGTGTTGTCTTAAAAAATTTGAATAATAGGGGTAGGGATAGGAAACCACCCATATACAATGCTTGAAAGATACTATAGATGTTTATAAATGGTAATTGGTTTGAGTGAAATGTGGGCTCAATCAACCACTAGATTGGTATTTTAGGCTCTATTGTAGGAGATTATGAAGGATTGTGAATATATTTTTTTAAAATTTATTTGCATTCAATATTCTAATTTATTTAACACATCAATCTTGAAAACAAGACCAAACTATTTAGGCAATTTTTTTGAATATTAGAAAATGAATGCTGATTTATGTAGAAAGAAATGAGAATAAATCTGAGCCAATTAAACAATTCGACAACAAAATTATATCTAATCATCAGAAAGAAACAACAAAAGCACATCCTAACATTCAATCGATATGGACATGAATAAAAGTGTAAGATAAAAGCACCAACAATGCTTTTAAGGAAATTAAAAGTCACACAACATCCAAATCATCACATTAAAAAATGCACCAACACTTGAGTGGTCTTCAAAAACTGACTAAAATCTTGTGATTAAAAATATCAATGTCTTTGAGTGCAACAATTTCCAAACCTTACTCCATCGTAAAGGGTTTTATAAATACAAAATAAAATAAAGTAAAATAGGATTTTCTTTATAAAGATAGAAAATCTAAATATGTTTTGAGATGGAAATAACAATGAAATAAAATCCTATCAATTTATTGCAGTTCCCCTGATATTTGGGTAGTCCATTTCAACTTTCTTCCTCCATTTGTGTGATCTGTGTTGAGTCACCTGACAAATTCTTGGGAGCATTTTCCTTGATGTATTGGGACCATCCTTAAAAATTCTCAGATGCCTGCGTAAGATAGATGGGCATGGACTTTTCAATGTTGACCTAGCATCTAAGTATGATGTTCTTGATGTATCTTTTCTTACCATGTACTTAGATGAAAATTTTGAAATTATTTTCATCTGTTCCCAAGGAAACTAGAAGAATCTCTATATTTTTTGCATATCCCAAATATTCACTTCCATGGTTTTATATGCATCACCTGTCCTATTCTATTCTACTTCCAATTGAACGATTACTCTTGGTTGTGATTTTCTAAGAGCTCATGGTTGAGGCATGTAAAATTCATCTGCGATATCAAGCCCAACATCCCATACAACATCACAAATATTGATAGCTTGATCAATCAATTATTTAATTTATTTACAATTTGAATACCCCTTACCCAATGAAGCCCAAATGAGCTTCTCATTCTTGGATAATTTCTCAATGTTCTCAAGATTACATTGTTTCTCCCAATCAACAATCATGCCAAATATCTGGCTAATTATCTTGTCATCATTTGCTAATGCATCAATTTTTTTAGTGAGGGATATCAACTCTTGAAAGAACCTGTAAATTATATCCATTTGTTTGAAAATTTTATTTTATAACCCTTTGAGTTGTTCATTGAATTTTAAGGCTTGTTCTATAAAAACATTGATTCTTGCAACAACATCTTGGATCTATTTTGTTTGTTGTTGAAATGAATCGATTTGTTCCTGATATGCCGATGAACTTGGTTGCAGATTTTTATCTCACTCTACTTTAAGAATTTTGATTTCATCATTCTGAAACTGCATTAAACATTCAATATGTCGATCATGTGTCACTTAACTCTTCTAATTTGGCTTGTTAAATTTCCAAATCTAATTTGTCTAGATTGTGTTTTGCCTCCATTTTTGGTATCGCCAAACTGAATACTTCTCTGGGTGTTGAGGCATGGGCTTTCTGATGTTGTTCCCCAAATAACCTGCATTTTTCCAAATCTGCTTCCAACTCTTTAATTCTTTTTATCTTTTTGTTAAATTCCACAAAAAAAATCCCCAACTAAGTTTTGAGTGTAGGTCACAAAATCTCCCAATGATGATACTATTTGTTGTGCTTTCTCTTTAGGATTTCCTATAGCTTGTCAACTTAGTTTTGACACTATTTCAACAAAGTCATGCTTTCTTTTCCTAGACCTCTTAATGATTAACTTTGTCTGAGAATTAAAATAATATTCACTTAATGAAGGTATAGTTTAGTAACTAGTTCAACTTTAGAAATTGTTTTGAAAATTAAAGAAGAAAAATGAATATTGGTAGAAATGGGAGCCATTGATACTTCTAGAGAAATATCTTTCATAACATGTATTGATGAACTTGGTGTCTGTAGAATATCATGAATTGGTTCTTAATGTATGCCTTGAAAAACTGTGACATATTTTGGAAGAGTTTATGGAGAGAAATTTTGAAGTTGGTGACATTAGATTTTCTTGCATCTCCTTACTGATTTCGTTAACAATTTTTAGGATAGTTTCTTGAGCCTCAATTGAATCTTTCTATTTTTCCACATGAGGAATCAATTTCCATATGATCATCAAGTTGACTTATCTGATTAGGAGATTCAATGTCTATGATCATCTTTTCTTGAAGAGAAATACCTTGTTCCTGAACTTTCGTTTGCTCTATACCTTGAGCACGTCCTAAAGCGTATGTTTGACTGGTTTTTGTTTGAACATGAGGTTTATGTATTGAAATAGAAAAAACAAGTAACTCTAAAGAATTTTAACCCTCAACATATTCTTCCTGTGCAGACTGATAATCGGAGTTTGAAGGAATATATGTAAAAAAAAAGTTAATACCTTCATGAAGTTTCATTATTTCAATTGATATACGATAATTTACACTTATCTACCTTAGGTAGTAGTCATATGTTTCTTCTTTGAACTTCTGCAGCTTAAATTTTTCCTCAATGCTCATAAAATGAGCCTTAGATGACCCTTGATAAAATTATCATAATTGATAAAACATAATCAAAGAGTGGTTGTTCATGAAGATAGACTTTTGAAAAAATTATTGAGCAATAATGATCAACAATAATATTCTTCAAATCATATTTGTAATGGGGAAGTGAATGCAATTAGATTTGTTGTAGATCGTTGGGATATGCCACAACATGCCCTCTATCTTTGAATACCATTTGGCCAATTTTGATGGGAAAATTAGGCTACAAAAAAATCATAGATTTCTTTCAATGTAATAAAAGAAATTGTAGATTCCTTCCCATGAAACAAAGCCTACATCCCTGGCCATGTATCTTGTGTTCGACATAAAAGATGAATTGAGATTTCTTTCCTCAGGCAGTGGAACTTCTAACGCTTTCATACTCATTTTAATTTTCTGCACTATGGGCCTTAAAGATTGTTTTTTTTCCTTTCTTTCTCATTGTTTCACCTATAAACAATCATATAAGAATGATAAAATATACTAATGTTATGAAACCAGCTCACAAAAAGATAGAAAAGAGAGATCAACGCCTTAGAATTTAGCCTCTTCGAGGGGGAAACCTCCTTTACGTTACACAAATGAATAATTCTTGGATGATACAAATGAAAAGACCTCCTTTCTATATATAGGAGTCTAAGGGGTCATAATATAATCAGAGCCGACATAACAATAATAATGCAAGGGCACAATAATAATAGTAGTGGGCTTCTATGGGGCACAATAGTAACAATATGGGCACTACATGGGTACATCAATATAATAAGTGGGTTGTACTAATAACAATAAGGGGTTACTCTAGTAGTATAGAGGCCTAACATGCCCCTCTCCTTCAAAATGTGTTGTCCTCAACACTTGAGTAGTTCTTGATGCTTCTGTATAAAATTATTGTCCTCCCCATGTGGAATCTTCAGTGGGTAAATTCTTCCACTTGATGAGATACTCTGAAATTGATCGATTTCGTAGCTGTCGGATTCTTGTTTCTGTGACTACTCTAGGTTCCAATATGATTTTTCCTTCCTCATCAAGTTCTGGCAATATTGTTTGAACTGGGATCTTCTGCAACTTTTGAATGAGTGGCCACACTTCTTCATCTGTCTTCCATTCGTCCCTTTCTTCGTTTATCCAATCTGGTTGGATAATAGAAATAACATAAAACAATTCTTCCACATCCTCATTTTTTTTTTTAGAGTGCATTTGCAACAACATTTTGCTTCCCTTTTTTGTAGATGATTTCAAAGTCATAACCCAACATATTTGTGACCCATTTTTTTTGTTCTTCTAAAGATAATCTTTGTTCTAAAAATTATTTAAGACTATCATGATCC
>APFE031050226.1:22821-49451 GCA_000404065.3 Pinus taeda
TGATACAAAAGAAAAGACCTCCTTTCTATATATAGGAGTCTAAGGGCTCATAACATAACCAGAGCCGACATAACAATAATAATGTAAGGGCACAATAATAATAATAGTGGGCTTCTATGGGGCACAATAGTAACAATATGGGCACTACATGGGTACATCAATATAATAAGTGGGTTGTACTAATAACAATAATGGGTTACACTAGTAATATAGGGGCCTAACAACTAATTTCAAAAACTAAAAAAAAATCAAAAGGAAAACAAGTTAAATACTAACCAACATAACTCAAATTCTTGAATAATTGATTGCTTTTTTATAGAAAACCGAGAAATTGAGCATAGATAATAAAGGAGGATTTAAACTGTGAAAAATCAATTTACTAGACGGTAATGGTTTTTTAGAATATAAATAGGAAATTTTTTGAAAAACTCATAGAGTAAGGGTTTATTGGAAGAGTAAATAAGTAATCTTTTGAAAATCTCAAATATTTATTAGCCTACTAATGCATGAAGTTAAACCATTAAAGATCAATAAATGCCACAACAATTTTCGAATGGTCTGTCATTTTAGTAACAGAGTATGTGGTCGAGAGTTTGGAAGGTTGGGTTGTTTATTAAGTTGAAGTTCAAAATAGGTATTGAGTATATGAGTAACTGAGTATCGATTAGCACGAGTACTGAGATTTATTGAAAAACTTATAAATATCCTAAAAGGTGAAAGAAATGAAAATTCATTTAAATGCTTGGAAGGTTGGGACGATCTATAGTAGGGAGTCGAGATGATCGGGAGGATCAGGATGATTGGGAGGATTGGGAGTCGGGAGGTTGAAAGGATGGAAATTTAAGATAATTGAATAACAAAGTTTTAGCATGTGTACTAACCTCCGACCTATCTAACCTAAAGCTTATTCTGACTAAGAAAACAAATGTTTTATTTGAGAAAATTTTCAGCGTAATTCACATTAGAATTCCTTTGTCGACGCGTTTCGAACCAACTAGCGTGGTTCATCATTAGGACAAGTTGAAGAATTAGATCTAGGCTGCATGTTAAATAGTCAGAGAAAAACATCCAATGGCCATATTTGACCAGGCAATGACTATAATGAACTGGTAGGCTAGATTGGCTAACAACTATATTTGACCAGGAAACGGCTAGTCAGATTGGACCAAAGGACAGGGATAGGAGAGCATAACTATATTTAAATAAAAATTAATCAATAGGAATTAATGAAATATATTTAAGTAAGATAAATAAATATTTAGTTAGTTAAGTATCAAATAAAAACTACGTAATATATTAAACAAATAAATAAGTTAATGATGGGGACGAGATTTTGGGGGTGAACCAAAATCCCATTTCCCCAATAAATGGTTCTTGAGGCTTGTGGGTTATGGGCCCACGAAACCTATCAGAAACGCTTCTCACCTTTTCGTACAACTGGGTCTCACTTGCCTTATGCGCTAATGAATCATTCATCTTTTCAAGAATTGTGCTTTGTTCTTGGAATACTGAAGGCCCTCGCTAGAACAAACTAGGTGACAATGCATGATGGCGTTCTCATCGTTCTTCATCCACACACGCTTTATTTTTGGGGTTCTTTGCTGTTGTTGCTTCCACGGATTCTTGCTGCGACTCCTTCTTGCAAAAGGATTGATTTCTTTCAGAGCTCCACACTTGCTGCTCCATATTGATTTGGTTGTTCACATACCATTCTGCTCTTTCTGCTAACATGGAGTACAACGTTCATGATGTCTGATTTCTCCAACGTTCACATAATCTCCATTCTTCTAAATTGAAGTCACTGCGGCAGTGGCTTGAGTGAGAGGCTTTGCTCTGGCCATTTGACAAAAATGCCATGGCTTCAAAAAATCCAAATCGTTGGCAAAAAATTCAAACAAAAAGATACACAGACACAAATTCTCATAAGACACATTTCAATTATATACAAACTCGGTTACAATTTATGGCATCTTAGCCTTAATCACAAATTCTCCTGCAACTACATTGTATCCTCCTCCTTACACTCTCTCTCACACACAGGTTCTCTCCTTCTTGACGCCCCAACGAATTCTTAATATCTAGTTATACATACATGGTAGTTTTAATTGACATTTGTTCACTAATTGAGTTTTGTTCACGATTGGCCTGGTTGTCCACGTGTCTTCTTCCTCTAGTTTTTTATTTCACTAAGATGGTCAGACTCCCTAGGTACAAAATTTATGACCTCCTGGTCATATGCATTTCCTTGTCCTTAGCAATTCTACCCACTACTTCACTTCTTTAGTGGAACTGCCTTCATGGTCTTCTGTGAGTTGCAACCAAACCTCTGTAATAGCAAGTCTTCCCTGCTATCAGATGCCTTACCAAGATTCTCTCCTGAGCTTAGTCTTTCGGCATCTCTATGGTTCTCTCCTCTTGAACCAATTAAGCACTCCCGCTCTAGGTTTTCTACAATCTTCTCACCTTCACAAAATAAATAAAAAATTACAAGCTTATAAATCTTCAACAAAACTATACCTCTTCTTTCTTCGCATGCAAAAACTCCTTTCTGCAGGAAATCTTTTCCCACTCTGATACCACTTGATGGGGACGAGATTTTGGTGGTGAACCAAAATCCCATTTCCCCAATAAATCTTTCTTGAGGCCTGTGGGTTATGGGCCCACGAAGCCTATCAGAAACGCATCTCACCTTTTCATACAACTGGGTCCCACTTGCTTTATGGGCCAATGAATCATTCAAATTTTCTAGAACTGTGCTTTTTTCTTGGAATACTGAAGGCCCTCGCCAAAACAAACTAGGTGACAATGCATGATGACATTCTCATCGTTCTTCATTCACACACGTGATTTCTTTTCGGGGTTCTTTACTGCTGTTGCTTCTGCGGATTATTGCTGCAGCTCCTTCTTGCAAAAGGATTGATTCCGCTCAGAGCTCCACACTTGCTGCTCCACATTGATTTGGTTGTTCGCATACCATTATGCTCTTTTTGCTAACATGGAGTGCAACATTCACGATGTTTGATTTCTCCAACGTTCACACAATCTTCGTTCTTCTGAATAAGAGTCGCTGCGGCAGTGGCTTGAGTGAGAGGCTTTGCTCTGGATATTTGACAAAAATTCCATGGCTTCAGAAAATCCAAATCACTAGCAAACAATTCAAACAAAAAATACACAGACACAAATTCTCATAAGACACATTTCCATTATATACAAACTCAGTTACAATTTAAGGCATCTCAGCCTTAATCACGAATTCTCCCGCAACTACATTGTATCCTCCTCCTTACACTCTCTCACACACATAGGTTCTCTCCTTCTTGATGCCCCAACGAATTCTTAATATCTAGTTATACATACGTGGCAATTTTAACTGAATTTTTAACTGAAATTTGTTCACTAACTAAATTTTGTTCACAGTTGGCCTAGTTGTCCACGTGCCTTCTTCCTTTAGTTTTTTATTTCACTAAGATGGTCGGATGCTCCTGCATCAGTTAAAGTTTCATATTTAAATAATTATTAAATCAATAGTAAGTTGGTTTTACTATTAAATTAAAAGGGGTTTAAATTTACATATAATTAAATAGTTAATGGGAAGTTAGTTTAAAACATATGTAAATAAGGTATCATATTTAATTAACATGAATTAAAAGGGTTTACTTACACATAAGAGTAATAAGTCAAAAGAAGTACTCATAACATGTTTTAAATTTTATATAAGAGCCAAATAATGAAGTTAAATTATTACTTTTAGACATAAATTCAATCAATTTTGAACGTCTAATACTTAGTTTTGAATTTTTAATACTATCAAAACAATTTTCTTCATGTTTTGCCCATCTGTCTTTTACCTGATATTTTTTTGCTACCTGTGAGCATCCATAGCCTTGAAGAAGATGCCTTTGTACCGTGGAATAAATGACTCATTACCAGCAAGCATCCATAATCCTAACAAGTTTTCTAATACTTCCCACGTTTATGTTTTGAAATGCTTTCAACTCAATATTTTGATATCCTTTTGGTATTGAATATGTGTCTTGCTTTTGCAATTTTTTGGATATCTAAGGAGTGGGGTGATATGAAAATTATTTTAATTAGAAAAAGTTTTGATGCATTAATAATTCTAACATTGCATTTTATTATTCATCATCAATCAATTAAATTTTGTTATTTTATGTGAAAGTGAATGGATCTCTCCTAAAAATATCAGTTAGGTAATTGATGAATTTTTTTAATAAATAAAGTAATATCAAACATAGAAGACTATATATAGCTAAATAATAATTTTGCCTTAACATATTGATATATTTGAATAATAAATATTGTAATGATAAATATACATTTCTCTACAACTCTAACCCTTGTTGAAATTTTACAAAAAGAATTAAAATTAAAAGAAAATCTTTTGTCAAAAAATCATAAAAGTATTTACAAAAGAATGAAATAAAAATTCATGGAAACCAACTTTCTTTAGTAAATGGCGGTTTACTTACATATGGTCAAATTATTTTCAAAAAAAATATCTCTTCATACCATTCATAGGAAGATTTTTAACCTTGCCTTCCAATGTTTGTAAAATGTAAGTTGAATGACCAAGCTTTGAAGAGATTCAGAAAGGGCCAAGCCACAAATGTTGGAACTTGGAATGTCTTCATTTTTCCTCATGGCCCTTATCCCATGTGAGCTCTAGATTGCTAATGGAAAAATCCTTATTAGTGACTGAATGTTTATGAAACCACCTTTTAATGGTTTGTTGATGTTCATGGAATTTGGATTTATTTTTTGTCTCTCCTGCTCTAATTCCAGTAAGGTATAAATTCTAACATCCATGTATTTTATTGATTTTTTATTTATGGCCTGAGCTAATTGCATGGATGGTAAGAAAATATTCGGTGGGAGGATTTATTTCTTACCATAGACAAGGAAGTAAGGGGAATTCACTAATGCTCAGCCCACAAATCATTGGGGAGTTGATTATGCCAATTTCTTTGATGATTTTGAACAATTCTCTTTAATATTTAGATTAGGCTCTCATTGGTTGATTATGGTAATCAATTATCCTGAGGGTAATAATTAGTATAAAACTAATTTTAATGCCCTTATATAAACAATATTTAGTCATCTTGAGGGACAAAAAATAAGAGGCATTGTCAAATACAAAAGATGTAGGTACTCCAAACTTGGATATTATATAGATTTCAAGAAAATATATTACTTGCTCATCTTTGACCTTTTTCAAAGTATTTTCTTTAGTCCACCTAGTTAAATAGTCAATAGCAGTGAGAATATTTTTATGTAATTTTAAATAATTTAGATTTATCCCACCAATGATATTAATAAAGACCCCACTGTTCAAAGGGGTCTTCTAATTCAATAGGTTGAATAGGTAAAGTTGGTGTTTTTTCATTTTTGGGTAGTTGTTTGTCATGTTTTACATTTATGTGCATATGCATATGAATCCCTAAACATAGTAATCCAATAGTAACCAACCTGAAGAATCTTGTGTGCAGTAATTTTTCCACCAAAATATCCTCTTGCAGGTCCATCATGACTTTATTTGCATCAAAATTCTCTAAACAACGAAGTAAAAATTATCATAATTTTCCCTAAACATTACTCCATCTGTAAGTTGATATTTAACACACTTTAATCTTAAAGTTCATTTATAGTTAGATGCTAAATTATTAGGTGCAATTCCATTTATCAAAAAGTGCCTAATCTCGTACTAGCAAGTGTTTGTTGGCACAAGAATATAGAGAATTTCCTTGACTTACTTCAAATTAATTGTACTAACCTTCATCTTGATAAGATTGAGAACCTTTTGATTTGATTGATAGTCTATACAAACCATGTCTTCTAATGATCTTAGATGGCTTAATTTCAAGG
The DNA here is from genome assembly GCA_000404065.3 of Pinus taeda. NCBI lineage: Eukaryota > Viridiplantae > Streptophyta > Pinopsida > Pinales > Pinaceae > Pinus > Pinus taeda. The sequence goes on from APFE031050226.1 coordinate 28,705, forward strand.
TCATACTCTTAGAGAGTTGTCATTCAATTTGCTCTCTTTTCTCCCAGGTCCTTTTGCACCAAAAAATTACACACAACAAGATGAGGAACTATAACTTTAGTGTACAAATTTAAAAGAATAGGGCTAAAATGTTTGACATATTTTAAAATTGCATATGCTTGCTTATCAATGTTAGAATAATTTAATTTCGCACCTTGGAACCCAAAACTCATGAATGAAATTTTTATTTCAATACCTTAGAAAATTTTCCGAGTAAGGACAACTACATAAGACACATCAGAGGGAAATGTATACAAGATAAAATCCTTTTCAAAATTTGAACTAGTTAGTGTTGGTGTAGAAACAACTGTTTCTTTGATAATTTTAAAAGAGTCTTTTTCTATATTGCCCCATTTAAAAATATGATCCTTTTCAATCTTGTCTTACATAGGTCTAACAATTTCAACAAATCCAAGGATGAATCTTCTAACAAAATTAATCTTCTCTAAAACTGACTACATAGACTTCTTATTATGAGGAAGAGAAATTTGTAGAATGGCTTTTATTTTATCTAGATCAATTATAATTCTGGTTTTGTATACCATAAATCCAACTAATTTACCCTTTGTAACGACAAAGATATTATTTTTTGGATTTAATGGTATGCCATATTTACGACATCTATCAAATATTTTCCTTAAATAATTAACCTGCTCTTCTCTTTTCTTAGATTAAACAATCATATCATCCAAATATACAACCATAAAATTATTCATGAGCCCATTGAAAGAAACATCCACTGCTCATTGGAAATTTTCTCATGCATTAATTAAACCAAAAGGCATCTTATGATATGCAATAGTTCCCCATTTAGTTCTAAAAGTTATTTTTTTTTGATCCCTTGGTGCAACAAAACTTGATTATACCCAAAAAGCCCATCAAGCAAGGAAAACATTTCTGATCCAACAACGATTGTAAAGTCTATTCAATAGGAGGAAAGGGGTAGTTATCTTTTTTAGATGATTTATTGGGGTTGAGAAAATCAATGAAAATTCTTATATCCCCATTATTCTTCTAGACCATTACTAAATTTGAGACCTATCGTGACTTCCTAACAGGAAAAATGATCATAGATTTTAAAAGTTTATTTGATTCTTCTTTAATTTGACCTTCAAGTCTAGGATGTATTTTCCTGATTTTTTGCTAAAATAGTTTGAAATTTGGTTTGATCGGAATTACATAATAGATAATTTTGGTATCATACACTTTCAAATCATCATATGTCCATGCAAAAATATCCTTGTATTCTTTGAACAATTTAATAAATTTCGATCATTCAAAAGGAGTGTAGTTTGTTCCCAGATTAATGTTTTATGGTTTCCTCTTAGTTCCTATGTTTGTAACTTCGTACTGCATTGAATAACTGTTGGTTTTACAATTAGTGCTCCATTTGAACTTATTTTGAAAATAGTATAAATTCCCAAGACAAACTATTGATTTACGGATAGGACTATGTGATTTAGATTCATCTAGAGACTTTGAATTGAATTGGAAATTATGCTTACCTTCATCTATTATTGACCCCTTAAAGGTATCTTCCGTAGTGAAGAAATCCTTTATTTTTTCATCATAATCGAAAACTCTCCAATTAGATATTATCAAGAATCAATGGCTTAAAAATAATTTCAACATAGAACTTATCAGGAGAAAAACTCTCTACTAGAAGGAGCCTAGAAGCTACATTAGCCAAAATATCAACATCATTGTTTTGTGATTGAGGTAATATTTAGTTTAAAATTGTCAAATTTTTGAACTATGTCCCAGACCTCTTGTTTTTAATTTTTTAGATGATTAGAGACACATTGAATAGTCCTATTACGTTGTCTAGCTATTATATCCAAATCACCTAGTGTTGGGTGTGGAGCCTAATTATCTTTTGTATTCAAAGGTATTGTCGCATTGGACCCCAGTTCGTAATGGGGTGAGAATGCTGCCCATAAAATATACATTACAGGGGGGGTCCAGGGGGTGCGGCTGCAACCTTTGGGATCTCACCTTGGCAGGGGGATCACGGGAAACACCCATGATGCTAAAAATAGATGTAAAATTGCCCTATAAAATGTTGTAATTTCGTAGTCAATCTGGGTTGTTCATTAGGTAGATATTTGACGGGAGAAGTTATGTTTAATTTAGGGTTTTTTTCCTAAAAGGCAACCCCTCACTATATATGAGGGAATTGTATTGTTTTTATGTATATATGTATTTTGAGTGAGGAAGAGAGAGGAGATTGAGAGTGAAGAGGGAATTACAGCGGATCTGCTGTAGGTTGTATCTCTTCAGTTTGCTGGATAATATAAAAGGAAGGACTAGCTGTTTCTTCATGGATGTAGCCCAAACTAGGTGAAACATGTATATTTGTGTCTCTCTTGTTTTATGCATTTTCTGTGTTTATATTTCTGCAATATTTTATGTGTTCCATTGCTCTATAATATATAATTTTCTAACAACTAGTATCAGAGCCGAAGGTCTATTTGGTTGATAAAATCATAGGAGAGAAGGGTTCCTGGTTCGAGTGGGAGCAATGGCAGAAGATGGTAGGTTTATGGTTGAAAAATTTAATGGACAATACCATGAGCTGTGGAAGATGCATATGGAAGATTATCTATATTAGAGAGATTTGTACCAACCATTGAGTGGAAAGGCAAAGAAGTTGACGAATCTGATAGACACAGAATGGGATGTTCTTGACAGAAAGGTACTTGGAACAATACGGTTGTGCCTAGCGGCATCGGAAGCATTTAATATTTCAAAGGAAACGAAAATAGAGGGTTTATGTCAACATTGGCCAAACTATATGAAAAACCCTCGGCCTCAAATAAGGTATTTCTTATGAAGCATTTATTTAATATGAAAATGTTAGAAGGTGGATCTGTTGATGATCATTTAAATGAATTTAATATAGCTACCAGTGAGTTAAGTTCTGTAGGGGTAACTTTTGATGATGAAGTTAGGGCTCTGTTATTTCTGTGCTCATTTCCAGAAAGTTGGAATGGTTTAGTTATGGCCATTAGTAACTTTGTCTCTGGATCTAGCACTTTAAAGTTTGATGATTTTGTCGGTGCAATCCTTAGCAAGGAAATGCGATGGAAAATATCTGGTGAGACATCCGGTAATGATTTGAATATAGAGACCAGGGGAAGAAATATGGAAAGAGGAAAGAGCCCAGGATATCGCAGCAAGTCAAGGAAAGGTAGATCCAAGTCCAGATCGGGGATAGTGTGCTGGAAATGTGGGAAGAAAGGACACTGAAGAAAGACTACAAGTCTCGGAAGGGAAAAGAAGGAGACACACAACAAGAAAACAACCATGAAGTGAATGTGTTGCAAGATTCTTTGATTCTTTCTTTAGAAAATATTATTGATGCCTGGGTGGTAGATTCAAGGGCCTCATTCCATGCCACACCTGATAGTTAACATTTTCATGATTATGATAAAGGATATTTTGGACAGGTTCGATTGGGTGATGATAAACCCTGTAAAATCATTGGAATGGGTACAGTTTTCCTAAAACAACAGCATGGAAATCAATGACTATTGAAGGAGGTAAGGCATGTTCCAGATTTGAAGAAAAATCTTATTTAAATAGGGTAGTTGGGAGGTGAAGGCTGTGTGACTACTTTTATAGATAAAACCTGGAAGGTCACTAAAGGATCCCTGGGAATAGCAAAAGGGGAAAAGGTTGGTACATTGTATATATGCAATGGTATTTCTATTTCTGTTAATGCTTTAACCTCTAAAAGAGAAGATATGACATTGTGGCATCATAAGCTCGGGCACATGAGTGAGAAGGGGATGCAAATTCTTCACTCAAGAAATTTGTTGTCAGGTTTGAAGCATGTTGATTTACAATTTTGTGAGAATTGTGTTTATGGAAAAAAGAAGAGAGTTAGATTCTTCAGAGTTGGGAAAGAAAAGAAGAGCGAAAAATTAGAGCTTGTGCATATAGATGTATGGGGACCTGCTCAGGTATCATCTCTTGGTGGTTCTCGTTATTATGTTACTTTTATTGATGATGCAACCAGAAAAACCTGGATTTATTGTATTTGAAATAAATTTGATGTATTTGATACTTTCAAGAAATGGAAAGCCTTGGTTGAGAATGAGATAGGAAAAATGTTGAAGTGTCTCAAATCAGATAATGGAGGTGAATATTGCAGTAAAGAGTTTGGTAGGCACTGTTCAAAAAATGGAATTCGTAGAGAGAAGACAATTCCAGGAACACCATGATAAAATGGTGTGTTAGAAAGGATGAACGGGACAATCATGGAGCGTGCAAGGTGCATGACATTGCATGTGGGATTGCCTTTACAATTTTGGGTAGATGCTATAGATACTACTGTTTATCTAATAAATAGAGGGCCTTCAAGTTCCTTGGATGGTGGTATTCTAGAGGAGGCATGGATAGGAAAAAAAGGTAAACTACTCTTTTTAAAGACTTTTGATTGTGAAGCCTTTGTCCACATTAATAAAGAAAATAGAAAAAAGCTTGAGGCAAAATCAAATAAATGTACTTTTATTGGATATGGTGTTAATGGTTTTGGTTATTGATTTTATGATTATGAAAAACAAAAAATCATTAGGAGCAAAGATGTCGTATTCAATGAAAAGGTTTTGTATAAGGATCAGTTTCAACAAAAGAAACAAGAAAAAGAAAACAGAGAATACACAGTGCTTGATGAGATCATAGAAAAAGTGATGGTGCTTGAAAATCATAATGATCAACGGTCAAAACAACAACCACAACAACAATAAGCACCTCAAACACCTAAAAGTGGTGTTAGAAGATCTACCCGGATAAGTAGACCCCTTGAACGATACTGTCCTTCATTATATTATGTACTGTTGACTTATTCTGGTGAACCAGAATGTTACGAAGAAGCAGTGCAGGTAGAAACCGGGAAGAAGTGAGAGCAAGCCATGAAAGAAGAGATGGACTCCTTAGCACATAACCAAACTTGGGACTTAGTTAGGTTGCCTGCAGGTAAAACAACATTGTAGAATAAATGGGTTTACAAGTTGAAGGAAGAAGATGGAGGTAGAAAAAGGTATAAAGCTAGACTTGTGTTGAAAGGGTTTTCGCAAAAAAAAGGGTATAGACTTTGATGAGATATTTTTTATTGTTGTTAAAATGACTTCAGTTAGAACTATTTTAAGTCTAGTATCAGCTGAAGATTTGCATCTTGAGCAGTTAGATGTAAAGACAAATTTTCTACATGGGGATTTAGAGGAAGAGATATATATGCAACAACCACAAGGATATGAGTTAAAAGGGAAGAAGAAACTAGTGTGCAGGTTGAAGAAGAGCTTGTATGGCTTAAAACATGCTCCAAGGCAATGGTATCTAAAATTTAACAGGTTTATGTCTGAACAAGGTTATACTAGATGTCACTCTGATCATTGTGTTTATCTCAAAAGACAAAATGATGGCAACTATATTATATTGTTATTGTATATAGATGTCATTCTTGTTGTAGGTTCTAACATGAAAGAAATAAATGTGCTCAAAATAAACTTGGCAAACTCATTTGCAATGAAGGATTTGGGTGCTGAAAAACAAATCCTTTGTATGATAATAACTAGAGACAGGAAGAATCGTAAATTAAGATTGTCTCAGAGTGAGTACATACAAAAGGTGTTGAAAAGGTTTAATATGCAAAATGCAAAACCAATTAGTATACCTTTGGCTAGCCATTTCAAACCAAGGAAATGTGTCCCAAGACTAAGGAAGAAAAGGCTGATATGTCCAAAATTCCATATGCATCAGCAATTAGAAGCTTATTGTATGCAATGGTCTACACAAGGCCTGATATTGCACATGCAGTGGGAGTTTTAAGCAGGTACATGAACAATCCAGGAACAGAACATTGGATGGTGGTGAAGTGGATTCTCAGGTATTTGAGTGGTACCACAAATCAAGCATTATGATTTGGTGGTTCAAACATTGCTCTACAGGGATATGTTGATGCACATATGGTGGGAGATAGAGATAAAAGAGGAGCACAACAGGGTATGTGTTTGCTGTAGGTGGAAAAACTGTCAGTGAGGTCTCAAAACTGTAAAGTGTTGTTGCACTCTCAACAACAGAAGCAGAGTATGTTGCTGCTATAGAGGCTAGTAAAGAAATGATTTGGTTACAAAGGTTTTTGGATGAATTGGGTAACAAGCAGGAGTTGGGCAGGTTATACAGTGACAGCCAGAGTGCCATACATCTTGCAAAGAACTATGCATTTCATTCCAAGACTAAGCATATACAGCTCAAGTACCATTTCATACGGTCAGCAATGGAAGATGGATAGTTGAAGATGGAAAAGATACACACTAGCCAGAATCCTACAAATATGTTAACAAAAGTTGTCATGAGGGAGAAACTAAGGGTCTGCTTAGTTTCAATTGGTCTTCAAGTATGATGAAGAATATGAGAAACAGCTAGGTCCAAAGTGGAGTCATTGTCCAGCAAATGAAGCAGCGGTGGAGTTGTTATAATCAGTCTCTAAGTGGGAGATTGTTGGGTGTGGAGCCTGATTATCTTATGTATTCAAAGGTATCATTATATTGGATCCCAGTTTGTAATGGGGCAGCAATGCCGCTCGTAAAATATACGCTGCAGGGGGGTCTAGGGGAGGGTGGTTACCTTGTAAAATGTTGTAATTTCGTAGTCAATCTGGGTCATTCATTAGGTAGAGATATGACGGTAGAAGCTATGTTTAATTTAGTGTTTTTTGCCCTATAATGAAACCCCTCTCCATATATGAGGGAATTGTATTGCGTCTATGTATATATGTATTCTGAGTGAGGAAGAGAGAGGATATTGAGAGTGAAGAGGGAATTACAATGGATCTGTTGTAGGTTGTATCTCTTCAGTTTGTTGGATAATATAAAAGGAAGGACTAGTTTTTTCTCCGTGGATGTAGCCCAAACTGGGTGAACCATGTATATCCGTGTCTCTCTTGTTTTATGCGTTTTCTGTGTTTATATTTCTACAATATTTTATGTGTTCCATTGCTCTGTAATATATAATTTTCTAACACCTAGAACTTTAGTTTTCTTGACTTCCATATCTATAACCTTCCAAATACTCATTGTAATAGAGATTCATACAACAACATTTTTAGTACATTGAAAGTTAAGTTTACATGAAAGGACAAACTTATCACCTTGTGGATCTAGTAAAGCACAACCAACACTGAAGTCTTCTATTGATTTGGAACCATCAAAGTAAAAAGTCCAAAATTTAGTATTTACATCGTTAACTAACATACAAGAAGAAGATGGAACGTGCTTTGAATTAGAATTAGGTAGTATAAGGAAATTACAACTTTCAACTTATAACTCATGAATTGAAGACTCTTTAGATGCATAATTACCCAACAATGTATCAAAAGAATTCTTACCTAGTGAAGCCTAAGTAAATTAAACTAGTTCATTAGGCATTTCGACATCAATCACAATGTATTTCATATGTTTCTCTCTCTCAACCTTAATTCTATTAGGTTTTAAATTTAAGGGAAACTAAGTGTGACCAGTTAGATGAGAAATATCCATTAAGCTTCTCTGACCAATATTTTCTAAGTAATAAACCATATGAATCTGGTACATCTGTAATGATAATATCAACAATTTGATTTTTTTTTGGTGGGAAGAAAGTTGTATATTTAACCTCTCAGGGTAGCTTGATATTGTACCTATAAAGTTGCACAATTTGTGTGGAATATTGTATGGGGACTAGATTAAGTTTCTCAACCACTGATAAAGGCATAACATTAGGTGAGGCCCTTGAGTCTACCAAGCAATTTTGTACATTTTGATTACATATTTCAAAGATTAAAAGGAAAGGAGGAGTATGAGAAGTTGACCTATCTATAATTAAGGTTGCATGGATATTTGATATTTTCTTTGATGAAGTATTTTAGAGTTACCTTTAGTAGAAGATTGATTTTCAAGAGTATCAATTCCTAATGCTTTACGAAGTTTGTTTTTATATGGAGATAATTTTGATAACTCAAACACATATACATTAGCTCTGGTTTTCTTCATATCGCCACTAAGTCAAACTCAAAACCTTCATTTTGGTAAGTTGTACTTGATGAAGGAGAAGCTTTTCCCAATGTTCGTGTTTTCTTAGAAGGATTAGGAGGATTAGTAATTACAAAAGCACGACTTAGGTTTTGTGCTTTATTCCTTGTTTGTACAACATTAATCTCATTTTCTTCTTCTTCATTATCATTATTAATCAATCCTCAGGAAATATCCCATAACACATTCAATGATTTACTTGGTTCAACTTATTCTTTATTTTCTTCAGGAAATTGTTCTTCTTCTTCAGTACCTACAAACACTTTAAACATATTTACAATTTTTTTGCACATGTGTTAGCTAAATGATTGACATTATGGGCTATATAGTAATCATCATATGCATAATCCTCTATATTTAGTTCTTCAACATGAGTTTGATTGGGGTTTGGAGATGGATTTGTTCTAAATGGTCTATAAGGTTTCTTAGATGAAGGTCCTTCTACAAGAATGATTTTGAAATATATGATTTCATTGGACATTTTCTTTATAATTTTTTGAATGGAATTCAAATCTACAACTTCTTTATCTTTTTTATCGTCAATGGCTTTAGCATCTATTGATTTTTTAAGAATAGAAACAACCTTTTTCTCTTGAACTTATGCTTGTTTAGAATATATCTGTAAAATTTGGTTTTCAACATTTAAATATTCTTCAAAATTCTTAGTTAATGTTTGTTCGCTTCTCTAAATTACAATTAATGCAATTGATGGGGTAGAGAAATGGTGTAAATTTCATTTAAAACATCATCAACAAGATTTTATGCGGTAGGAATCTTATTTAAAAGAAACATAAATATTTGATTAAAATACTTAATGGATTCTTTCAAATTCATTTTTTAATCCTTGAGAGTTATAAAACTAAAAATGCAGGGGACTTATCCTCACCATTGGTTTTTGAGAAATTAGGATTGAAATGTATCCCAACTATTGATAGAACCATATGGTGGTAAAGAAAAATACCAAGAAGTTTCCTTGAAAAGTAAGGGAAAAGTTTGAAAACAACATCTTCATTTCGTACTCCCTCTAACTTTAAAGAAAGCATAAACTATTTAATGCATTATTCAGGGGAAATGGGTCCTTGAAGGTTATACTTTGGAAGAAATATTTCTGTATGTTTGGGTAATTTACTTTGAGGACTAGGGACATTGACTACCCCTACACAAAACCAAGGTTGTTGAGCCATGGTTATAGTTGGAGGTGGAGTATGTCTTTCTTTCAGATAACTCTAGGTCAATTTGTTATGCCAAAACATCTATAATGTTTTGTTGTTTTAAATGATTAGATGACTAGTGAACAATTTTATAAATATGTGCTTCAAAATTAGATAGGTTCCCAAGTAAAATAAAAGGTTGTTATTTAACTACACATAGTTAATTTGATTTTAATGGGGTGGAAAAGTAGAGCTTGGAAAAGTATAATTGATTTAATATTCAAACTGAATACTTAACCAATTATAAGAAGAAATTAAGAAAACAACGTTTACTTAATCAAAAAAATATAATTAAATTGTTACAGAGATCTGATGTAATTTATATTTAAAAAGGAACTTACAATAACAAAAAGTTATATAAATTATTCTCTTATTTAAATCACAACTTCACAGAGGATTCAAAATGAGACCGAAACTCAGTTAAATTTTGAATCAGATAACTACAAAAGACTTAATTTATATGAAGAAAACATAATGAATAAACAAGATGAAATACAACTCACTGAGAAATAGAACATATGAGGTATATGAAAAATCTTTATTATTCCAAACAAATGCTCCAACTTAGTACAAATCTGCTTGATAGCTTGTTCAAGGGTTCAACCCTTAATAACTCAAAGGAGGAGTTATTTATACAAAAATTTCAAAATTCTACAATCTGTTTGGAATAGCATACCAAAATAGTACAAAATTACAAAAATAGAACAATATAATAGGAACCGAGAAACTGCTGAAGAGCTGGCTCTATCCTTTGGGAATCTGTTGATGATCTGGCCTGAAAATACTGATGAGCTGTCATTCTGTTAGAATTAGAAATTACTAAATTTTTTCACACAATTGATCCCATATTTCTTCACTTGGTATTTCCACATTCACCATCTTTCTAATTTTTTCATCCACTTCTGTGTACCTCTCGAAATTTGGCTTGGTGAGAAATAAATGTTTAATTTCATGCATGATGGTTAAATCAAACTCCAAGGCTTCTAGAAAGGCATTCCCTACTATTTTTCCTTTGACTCCTGCAAATTTCGTTATGTCCACTGCAATATCATACAATTCCGTGCAAAAATCCTCTAATTTGATCAATTTATCATTTAAACCTACCAATCCTGGTAGTCCTTTCTGATTCATGGTATTAAACTTTGAATGAAATCTTTTGATAGTAATATCTAGAGTTTCACATTTAGTTTCTAATTGGTTGATCAAATTCTTCTTTTGTAATACCTTCTTAATCTGTAAGATGGTAGTTGTTATGTGAGAGATGTTTACTTCTTCTAATTCTTCTCTACTTTTTGAATTTAAAGCTTTGATCATATCTGTGGCTTTTGTTGGCTTGGTCTTCAAGGTTTCTTTCTGTTCTTCTATCACTACTTTGCATCTGGTGATGAGTTCTTGTTGCTAAAAAATAATCTGTATGGATGGCCATACATCTACCATCGATTGGTTGATTTGTGTCCAAATATTTTCCTTGGCATGGGACAAAGTATCTACCATTAGGGACTCACTCTCCAACTTTTGGACCTTGAGTTCCAATCTCTGGGACTTCTACATGTCCTGCACATATAGAGTATCATTTTTTACTTTTTGCAATTCTAAATTCTGGAACTTTTGTAGTAACTTCTCGTTTTCCTATTTTTTTTGGCCAATTCTTGTGATAATCTTGCTGACCAGCTATTGTTGATGTAGACTCAATGTATGTTGATGATGAACTAGGCTCTGTACCTGCAACTTCTATTGGGATTGTTGCGACTAGAAACATAGCAAGTTGTGTTGCTTCCTTTTCCTTTAGTAACTCTTCAATTTTCTCTTGCATTTTCTTCAGCTGTATATTTTTCTCAATGATAAGCTTGAGCATGTCCTCCTTTTGTTGTTCATTCTTTCTTATATCCTTTGTTAGAGGATCCTCAAGGTAGTTTCAACTCTTTCTTCAATGCAACAATGTCTGCATCTTTCCTTTTGAGGAGTAGCTCTGCAACTTTTACATCTTTGGGATCATATCCCAATTTAATTACAAAATCCTCCAATGATTTTATTATGTTATCTTTAGCTAAGGAAGAAATATTTTCTAACTTAAGTTGAGACTGAACATTGGACAGGGAAGTCCTAGTTTAGAAAGAGACACATCTATAGTAGTCATAGTGGAAAATAACACCTCACCAGTTTGTCTATGCATATCCATTTGGTCAATTGGATGAATTTGACTAGTATCAAATGAAAAGACAATCTTTCTATAATATGATGGAGACTTAGGAAATTGAATTTGAGCTTGTAAGAAAGCCATTTGCATTCTGACTTTCTCATTGTCAAAGGCATAATGAAGCCTATGTTGGGAAGTTGAAGTTTGTTTCTAGAATTGGCTGTACACATTGGACTTTAAAGTCTCATTCTTCTGTTTAATCTCAAGGAATCTTGAAAATATATTATGATCATCTGAAGAGCTGGTTCCTGTTGATTGAATGATTTCTAGAGGCTTTCTAGAAGGTAAAGTTGTAGGAGGAGTGGTTGTAACACTAACTCCTGCTGATGTTGAAATTTCTAAATCTGCTAGATCAATTATAACTGGTTGAGTTTCTTGTGTTGAAGTAACCAATCCAACCTTTGGCTTCTTCTGTTGAAAAACAAAATGTTTCATAATCTCCTCAGTAGATGAAGACTCTTCTCTATCCCTTTTCTGTTTCTTGCTTTGAGCAACTGGAGACTGTTCAGTGGGTGTGGATACAACCTGTTCATTTGCCTCTTGAAGTGTCGCAACAACCCATTACTATTGATTCATTGTTTTTTCCAATTTTTGGTCTTGGAGTATGATTATAAGGAGACATTTTTAAATCAACTCTCAAAGCAGAAATAATACCAAAAGGATCATAGGACTAGGTGAAGCTGGGCTGGAAATTCATCTTCTTTAACAATGTATCTACCTCAACACCAGTTGATTTGGTTTTGCAAATGAATGATCCAATCTATGCTTTAATATTGAATTAAGATTTCCTTTTGGCTAACACAAAGTGCAGGGCATCAATGTTGATCATTTGCCTAATATATTCTCATAAGAACATATTTGTGCATCTTATATGGTGCAAGCTCACAACCATATACCCTTATCTCTTAGTAATTCTAGTATAAATACCGGTCACCAGTTTTATTCTGCTCACTTAAGTGTAAAATCCTTTTAATTTCATCTCCAATCCTTGGCTCTATCTGACTATTGAGGGGTTGTGCCACTGGATGTATGAATGTATCTACAAATTCTGAAAATGAGGAGGTGGAAGAAGTTGTCATGATTGTTTATGTCCAGTGAATTAGTGATTGATTCACTCCTTGTTCATCCTGCTTGTTGATCTTGATAGGAAAAATATCACCTTGCTAAAAATGAAACATGTGGAAAATTACAGAGCTGTAACTAAACACTCCCTGTACAACAAAGTTCATGAATTATTTATGTATATTATCAACCAAGAATTCACTATAATTATACATGAATACTGGTTGGTGATATTTTTTAAAGATGGGAAGGAAACCAAGGACAGTCTCATCAACAAACTGGTCATATGGATATCCTAATAAGTGGGAAAGCAGAGAAATACAGTATTTGGAGGCTTCAGGAAACATGGAAGATGAGTAGGGAGGATTCATTTTATGTAATTCTACATCCTTAGGTAAAAAGATCTAAAACATTTGGGATCTTTGTGGAAAGGTTAACTTATGGTATAGATCCATAAGTGCTTCTGGTGAAAAATGGCTGAGAGAGTCTAATTGAGGGATTAGGAGCATCTGGTTTATGGTTTCAGCAGAGATGGTGATCAGAATGTCTCCATTTTGAGCCACCATTGCTCTTTTTATAAGGTCATATTTGGCTTGATACTGGGTAATGAGGTCAGGGAACTCATATGATTTTGGGAAACTAAAGAAAGGTAATAGAGATTCCCAAAATCTAATTGCGTCTTGCTTGTCTAGGTAATTTTGTTTGAGCCATAAGTGGAGTTCATAGAAATTGAACTCACACTTGGCTTTTGCAATTTTAAATAGTGATTCTGTAAGAGGAACATGGTCAAGGTTGAGCTGGGTTGGAGTAGCAGTGCTTTCCTCTGCACTCTTCTTTTGGGGCCATGCTGGCAGACAGAAGGAAGAGCAATTCTGGTAACAGAGCAATGGAATAGGAAAAGGTCCTGTAGAAACTATTTACGTGCAAATAAAAGAAAAGAGTTAGAGGAAAGTGACAAAGAGATGGGCATGGGTTTATTTATAACATGCCGGGAAGGGATAATGGTTTTATTCATGACCGTAGTAGTTTTAATGCACAAGAGCAGAGCTACAATGGGTGAATATAAACGGGTATGAAAGTGGGCAGCAAGCTTGTGAGATGGCAATGAATAGGATGAGTGGGAAATGACTATGTGAGGTGATGGCATGCGATTGGTTAGGCGATAATGGTCGAGACGTGGGATGAAAGATCGTTGGCGGAGGGAAACCATGAGCGGTTTCTGGGGGGGCTAGCTAGTGGTTTATGGTTTTGTGTCGAGGGGGGGGGGGGGTGCAGAGAAATAAGGTGGTGACACGTAGGGTTGGGGAGCTTGCCATTGAAATCACTTTTCATACACCACCCATTGTGTTAACGAGAAACAGTCGGCGGGGGGTGTGCGAAGTGTATCCCCGCCGTTGATTCGGGCAGGGAGTAGATCAGACGTTGAATGATGTGCTCTATTTATTTAAATATGACAAGGCATTTGTCTATTAGCGACTTTGGCCAAAACAATGTATATGCACTATATAACATAAATTTTAACGTCAAAGGTTTATAACCAAAAGATAATCCCAATTAAGGAAATTAATCATTAATTAACAAAAATTTAAGATTTCTAATGTGGTGCATTTAAATGAGAATCCCTTGCATTTATTCTTCTTATTTGAAATTGAAGTCTTTATTTCTTTTTGCTTCCCTAACATTTTTATTTTCTTTTGCTTCTTTCTTTAGGGAAACTAACTCCTAACATTTTATTGATATGGATGCCTGTAAAATATAAAATTGTCCTAACATTTTTTTTATTTTATTTCTATTCAATCCATATCCTAACTTAACATTTTGAATTTATTTTTGACTAATATACTAAGTTATCAAAACCAAATAATGTTACAACATCGGCTCTAGTTGGGGACTGCTTCCCCCTGTGGGATGCAGAGAACAGGCAAATCCAAGTGCCTTCTCCTCGGGCTATGGAGTCATTGCTGAAACAACTACACACTTTCAATTTTCTCAAAATAAAATGAACTCTCTGGATATTTACAGATGATGAATGGATGGATGCAAATCTAATACTAGATATAATGTTTCAAGTATTTTCCATTCATTGGCAATGAGGAATATTCTCCTTCCAAATTCTGTAGATGAATGTATTATTCCCTTTGACTTCCGCAACACTAAATGGACCAAACTAGAGGTTGTCAAATTTTGCATGCTTTCCTTTATCCTCCTTCCTTGTATCCCATCTATCACCAGGTCTCCTTTCTTTAAATTTGTTTCTCTGGCCTTTCTTTCAAACAACTCCTTCATCTTGTTTTAATATTTTCTTAGCTTGTACTGAATTTCATCCCTGTCCCCATTTAACTCAATGATTTGATTAATCCTTCTTGAGAAATCATCTTTTTATTCATAAGATTCCTGAAGGAAATTCATAATTGGTAAATCCAAATGACTAGGAAAAATTGCTTCCTTACCATAAACCAATTGGAACGGAGACTTGCCTATGGATCTCTTAGGAGAAACTCTGTTTGCCCAAATTGCATGGATGAGGTGACTGTCCCAACTCTTTTTATGGTCTTTGAGATTCTTCTTAATGACCTTAAATAAGCTCTTGTTGGAGGACTCTGCTATCCCATTACCTTGTGGATAGTATAGTGTAGAATGATGTAGCAAAATTGAATAATTTTGACAGAACTCAAGCATTTTAACACTGCTAAAAGTTACTGCATTATCTGTAACAATTTGTTGAGGACATCTAAAGCTTGATAAAATATTTTCCTAAAGGAATTTAATTACAACAGCATTAGTTTCATTTTTAACAGGTATTGCCTCTATCCATTTGGTATAATAGTCTGTAGAAGTTAGAATCCATCTATATTGATTACTTGATTGTGGATGAATCTCTCCTATGAAGTCCAACCCTTATTGTAGAAAAGGTGCCTTAACCAATACTAGAACAAGAGGGAGTGATGAGAACTTCTGTTTCCTTGCAAATATTTGACATTGTGTGCAACTTCTAACTCTTGATCCAACTTCTTTAAACAATGTGGGCCAGTAGAAACTTGCCTTTAAAATTTTGTAAGCCGTTGCTCTCTAGGCATAGTGTCCACCCAAAAACCCTGCATGGAACTGATCTATAATTCCCTCTGTTTTATTTTCAGTCAAAGAAAGAAGAAGGATATTGAGAGGATATTTCCAGTATAGATTACCATTGATAATAAATTATTTCACTACTTTAGGCTTCAGGTCTTTACACTGCTTCAAGTCAAGTTCATCTGGACATTGAAAATCTCTAAGAAACTGCAAAATATCATAATACCAATAAGAGAGTAGATATTTTTGATCTATATGAATGAGAATGGTTTGTTTTGAAGAAGGAGGTTCTTATGGATTCTCTTCTAAATTTTAAGAAGGTTCTTGTGGAGTCTCCCCTTCTGAATCTAAGGAAGGTTCTTGTGGATTCTCCCTTTGTGCAATTTGAGAAGGTTCTTGTGGGGTATTCTTAGATGACAGTTCAAAAATGAAATTTATTGCCAATAATTTTCAATTGGATTCAACCAACAATTTGGCCAAACCTTGACCCTTCACCAGCTTTGTGGTCTTGATCTCAAGATCAAATTCAAGAATTTTTGCAATCCATCTTCCCCTTCTTCCATCAGTATCAGGTTGGGTCAAAACAATTTTGACAACATGATTAGGGACATAGGCTGTAATGTGTGAATGCAAGACATATGTTCTAAAGGTTTTGGGGGCTTGGATTAAGGCATAATCTTGTTTTTCAATAACATCATACCTAAGCTCAACATCCCTCATGACTTTAGAAAAGAAGGCTATGGGCTGGTCATCACCATTTGTATTCTTCTATAAAAGTACAACTGCTAACGTTGTATCTGATGCAAAATAAAATATACTAAAAGGTGAAGAATAATCAGGTCTGGCTAATGTAGGAGCCTCAAATATAGCCTTTTTGATATGATCAAAAGCATATCTAGAAGAAATTGTCCATTTCACTTCATTGTTCTTTTTTAACATATCAGTTATATCTTTGGCTATCTCTGCATAATTAGGGATAAATCTTATGAGAAAATTAATTTTCCCATGGAAGGTTTGTATCTCCTTCTTGTTTCTAGGTAGAGATAGAGTTTGAATAGCTGAAACTCTCTTTGGATCAATGATAACTCCCTCCTTGGAGATAATATGCCCTAGTAATTTCCCTTCCTTTACAAAAAATATATACTTCTTTGGATTTATGGATATGCCATATTTTCTGCACCTATCAAAAACTTTACTCAAGTGCTTTAAATGATTTTCATCAAAATTAGAGCAGTTAAATCATCTAGATGAATGATAGTAAATTCAGATGTCTTATCAACAGATGCTAGATCCATGGCTCTTTGGAAAGTGGCTCCAACGTTTGTTAGTCCAAATGGCATCCTGGTATACATCAACATACCCCAGGAAGTAGCAAAAGAAATTTTGTCTTGGTCAGCGTGACTCACCATAATCTGGTTGTAACCAAAAAATCCATCTAGCATAGAAATCCTATTTTCACTTGAAACTTTCTGAAGTAGATGGTCCATTTTGGGAAATGGGTAGTTATCCTTTAAATATGATTTGTTTAGATTTCAGAAGTCTAAACATAGCCTGATTTCACCATTTTTCTTTTTGACAGGAACTAGGTTAGCTACCCAGTTAGAATACCTTAGAGGGACTATGATATGAGGATCAAGCAGTTTTTTAAGTTCTTTCTCAATAGTTGGAAGAATTATTGGATTGATTCTTCTTAATTTTTGTTGGAAGGGTTTTGGTTCCGGTTTTAAAGGAATGTTATGCTCAGTTAAAGATGTATCATAATTTTTTAATTCATTATAAGACTAGGCAAAAACATCTTTGTAATTTTTAAGAAGATTCAAGTATTTTTTTTAACATACAAAGGCAAAGATGATGACAATTTAACATTTTTCATTTCATCTTAAGTCCCAATATTTCACTCTTCGATTTCTTCTTCAGGTGGATTAAACAAAGGGTTTTTGGAGACATCATTATTATCAAATAGATTTTCCAATGGAACAAATACTTTGGGAATAAAATTATTAGATAATTGAATGATATCATGATCAAGAATTTTATGACTGAATGAAGTTTATGGGATCTGTTGATTTGATTCTTGGACATCTTTTTGATCTTCTTCAATTTGCATATTTGAGAATTCATCAATGACTTGAAGAAAAGATTTTAATTGCTGAGCATCCTCAAAAATATGCCAATGTTTAAGGTTATCATGAATTGATGGTCTGTACTTGACTTGAATTTGATATTCCAACAATATTGGCTTAGGGATTTTGAAAGAGCTTGCTGAAACAACAAGTGAATCAACATGCATATTCTCATCTCTGGGTATAGCAGTTATGTTAAATCCTTGGAAGAAATTTTCAATTGTATCCTAAACCTCATTTCTATAAGACCTAAGTCTTGGGTACTTTGTTTGACACGGGTTTCTAACTTGCTTAACTATTAGATCAGAATCAGAAAAGACACTCAAGTTTTGAACCTTTAAACTCTTAGCTAGTTCAAGACCAAGAAGAAAAGCTTCATACTCAGCTACAATGTTGGTGACTTCAAATTCAAGTTTACATGACTGAGTAATATTTTCTTTATCCGGTGAGATTAAAACAATGCCTACTCCTGCTCCTTCCTTTGACCAAGAGCCATCAAAATAAAGTTTCTATATGTTTGATTTTACAATTTTAATTTTGAAAACTGTATTTTTGATGGAAATTTGAGTGTTTTATGAATTTTGCAATGATAACTAAAAGCAACCAAAATCTCGATCTACTGCATAGATGGGGTGTTTTTTTCTCGATTAGACCTGCAAATAGTATGGAGGAATTTGGCTTCCCTATATAACCTTAGATGTTCACCTCCATAGACAAGAATAGTAGCAAAAGACATGTCCATCTAAAGTGATCCTCCAAGTTTAGCACAACATGATCTAGATAGAAGCATGCCAAACTTGGCAGGAATATCAGTGACAACTATGTCTAAAATTATACTCTTAATAGGTACTTGGGCTAAGGTCATAACTAGGTCTTTGATTAGTCCTAGGCATGGTACTTTCTTTGAATCAAACGTGTAGAGGTCATGATAGGAACGAGTAACTTCTAACTGAAGTTGGTCCATAATCACCTTTGGCATAAGGTTATGAGAAGCACCAGAGTCCAATATGCATTATACAAGAGAAAATCATGGACTTTTAAAGTTACATATAAGGGTGGAACAATCTCATCAATCATATCAGAACTAGGGCCAAAAACCACTGATGGTTTTTCATCTTGTAGAGTGATAATATCTCCCTCAGCATCTACACTATATGATTGTATCCATTTAGACACTTGATTTTTATAACTACGGTTCTTGGAAAATTCAGATAATGGGATAGAAATATTGTCTCTTTCCAATTCCTTCTCAATATTAAACCCTGTCAAAATGGCTTTATCATATGAAAAAGTTTAAGTAGATGACTCTACAGTTTGAGGTGTCGGAGTTTGTGTTTGAATAGATTCTATTGCAGGTTCAATTATAGTTGTAGATATAGTAGGTCTACCTGGGCTTGATCTAGGTATTAGATCATACCTCTTATTTAATTCTGCAATAAAAAATTCAGATAATGCTTGATATTTGGAAAGTTGAGTATCTCCTTTCTCTTGTGCAAAAGACTGAGAGGAAGATGTAGGTACTATTGCCATTTGTATTGCTGAAGAATTAATATTATTGATATCTTCAGTAATTAAAGGACCTACAGCCTGAGGTTGTTGATCATCAAACAACAACGGTGGGTGGATGTTTTGATCAAAACCTGCTCTCTGAAGGATCTACATTTGAGGAGCTCTTCGAAATTGAGTTTGAGATTGTGGCCTCTTATGTGGAATTTTGCATCTACGAATAAACACAATTTACCTAGGTGGGTAGCTACCCCTAGAACAATAGATTTAAAGCGCTTAAACTTTTTGTATGGAAGATAAATAAGACAAGGGACCTACTTGTTATCTTTCGCTTTCCTTTTTTCTCCTTTGTTTGGCTCTCGTCACTCCTTCTTTGTTATGAAACCAGCTCAAGAAAAGATAGAAAAGATAGATCAACGACTTAGAATTCAGCCTCTTCGAGGGGGCAACCTCCTTTACATTACATAAATGAACAATTCTTGGATGATTCAAATGAAAAGACCTCCTCTCTATATATAGGAGTCTAAGGGACCATAACATAATTAGAGCCTACATAACAATAATAATGCAAGGGCACAATAATAATAATAGTGGGCTTCTATGGGGCTCCATAGTAACAATATGGGCACTACATGGGTGATGAGTGGGTTGTACTAATAACAATAAGGGGTTACTCTAGTAGTATAGGGCCTAACAGAATGACTCTGTATAAGCAATCCCTGCACCTTTATTGGGTCATGAAAATACTTATGGCCAAAGACATGGAACATATAGCCTTAGAGATGGCTGAATTGTCACAGGGCATCCCTAACCTGAAGAAAGAGATGAGGAACATCTTGATCACCCTGCTCATGCAAGACAAAAGGTTAGAGGATCTTCAGAAGCAGCTAGAGGCGAATGGCCTGGTGGTCAAGAAGGAAAAGGAGCAGCATGAGGACGCCGGGACTCAATGAAGATAGGCATGTTTTTTTTTCGTATATAGATAGAAAATGAAAATTTTTAGTTTTTCCTTAGATATGCATAGGAATTATGATAAGACTTATTTGCAGCTAGTTGTCAATGTTACTAGTTACCAGATGAATGTTTACAACGCATAGAAAGACAGTAGGAAAACATTTTATTTTTGGCCTGCAGTCAAAAACTATAGGTGGTCAATAAACCTGGTTTCCCTTCGGGGCATGTTGAGATCACCTTAAGATTGTAATGGTTTTCTTTTTTTGATAATAGAGAATGGTAACTCCCCATCTTACAAAAAAAAAATATTACAAAATATTGTTAAAAGTAAGACATAAAACATAAATATCGTTACAAAATATTCTTACAATATAGTAAAACATTACACATAAATAGTTTTACAAAATAGTGTTACAATATAGTAAAACATAAAACTTAAAACAAACAAACAATATAGTAATAACATGAATTAAAATTATTAATATAATAATAACATGAATTAAATAATGATAAT
>APFE031050226.1:63546-83870 GCA_000404065.3 Pinus taeda
TAAGGGGTCATAACATAATCAGAGCCTACATAACAATAATAATGTAAGGGGACAATAATAACAATAGTGGGCTTCTATGGGGCACAATAGTAACAATATGGCCACAATAGGGGCACAAAAATATTAATAAGGGATACAACTACAATAATAATGGGGTAATCACTAGTATTATGGGGACCCAACATTCTTGAACTTAATCCACTCGACAAGTACCTGCAATCATAAACAGAAGACAAAATCCAATCAAAGCAAGAGATATATCTACTATAAGTGAATGGAATCAAAAGAATTTACACATATAATCATCATACATAAAGAAAAGAATATGGGAAAAGGTGTAAACAAATTTATTAAGTAGAAGGAAGAATTACAACCATGATGTCCAATCCATTGTCACTCTTCCAGCTTGGGTTCCAGCCAACATCACATCAAAAGCACAACACTCTAGTAGTGTAACAATACTTGCTTATAATCTCAAACCTCACACCAATAGTATCTCCTTACAAATTCTCAAAGTCTAGACCTTGATCACTTAGATGAGTGCTCAATTTATAGGAAAATGGAGGAGGTTTGGTCATAAATGAGGGTATTGAATGGCCTTCCAAACTTAGAGATTATTTCCATGAGGAAGGGATGAGAGGATAGGAGGTTACTTAACTCATTCCTTATCCAATTTCGAGCTCATAGGAGAAGATAAGTGTGGGAATCTTCTAGATGGCTCCAAAAGATAAGAATATTCCAGAACACTATGATGATTTCACTCAATCTCACCCAACACAGGTCAAAGTGGGCTTAAGTGCTCTGAAAAGCACCCTGACATGGCCTACCTGCATTGAAGCACTCTTACCCTTGACTAAGGCTGTGCTAGTCCCTCAAGGAGGCATTTCTGGAGGGCTTCAAGCCAAGAAACTCTCAGGGAAGGAGGCATTCAAAGTGATGACTTGTCTAGGGCATGTAGCAACTGAATTAGGGTTTGATGAGCCCTGAAAGTATTGATCTGAATGATGGGAGTGATGTTCCCAAATGGATCTGTAACAACTGCCCCCTAAAGCATGAAGTTGAAAATAATAATGTCGAGTGATATGCTTTGCGATGTGATGAGGAGGTTTCGAAGCGGATGGTGACATGCATTGATTACAAAACATAATATCGTGATATTTTGATTTTTTCTCATGAATTTCTGAGGGAAGGCATACCCATGCTCAACATATAAACTTTCATTACAGGTACATAGATAGTCATCTACAGATATAGACCCATGATCGAATGACCATCAATGTAAAGCCATTGTACGGATGATTTGGTACTTTCTTGAAATCGTAGCCTGAATGGATGAAACTAGATCTGAGGTCTTCTATCTCGTTCAATCATTCCCTCAGGTACAAGTCTAACCATGTTAATATGTGATCTGAAGTCGAACATGGGAAGATACTGTCTAATTACTAGCCAATGATGTATGTTGTTGACAGACACGAGAGAAATCACCGATAATGATAATGATCCTCAAGGTACTACAATACATTCTACATGGTATGAATGGATGTTTTGATGTCAAACACCATACAAAGTCTTTCAGTTGAACGCTAGTGATTTCAACCTATCGTCGAAAGTGAGAAGCTTGCCATTGATGTATACAGTGCCAAGGTACTGAAAGGGTGTTTTCTAAGTCAATTTCTTGGATAATGTGGTGATTTCGGCAAGAAGCGACTCGTCACAGGAGGGCCTTTATGTATCCAAAATCAATGACACGAAATGAGTGTAATGACTTTGGAGACAGAATTGGACTGACGACACAAGGTTCAGGAATGACGATCATGAAAATGAAGGTTTATGAGTATTGCAAAGGATGAATTTAACTAAATGAATTCACTTGAACATGTCAGCGACAATGAATGAATTGGCAGCATTGACCCAAAACCAAAGTAATATATGGTATAATAGACCAAGGTATGATGACCATCAAGCAGATAACCCAACCCATATAGTTACAATGATGAAGTGAAAGTGTCATGTTCAAGAGCGACCTGCTACCATAAAGTGGTTTACCCCTTTTCCCATTTTCCCTAGTCATTGTTGACCAATGCCTCTTTATTTTTATCAATATTGAGGAAGATAACATATGCTTGTTGTATAATTCCACCCTTCGGGTGAATCCATCACTATGTGATGTTTTAACGAGTCTAGCGAAGGTGAAACTCAGTCTTGTCATGATGGACAAGTTTGTCGCTATTTGATGTTTTAATGAGTTTAGCGACAATGATAACTCGGTCCTTTTCATGTTTAGAGAGTTTGAAAAGGGACAAAAAGAAATCTCCACAAGTTCTTTTTTGTAGATTTGACTCTCAAGAGAGAACCTATTGACCATGTTCGATCAACGTATTCCTTTTTTGTAAATAATCTATCTCAGTCTGAAAAAGGGTTAAACTTATACTGAGTTGTCATTTCCATTCCATTAACGAGCTGAAAAGGACAAGCACTCGATAATCTTTTCATACTTCAAGAGTCTGAAAAGAGCTTAAAGAAGACTCCATTTAGAGGAACGAGTGGTGTCTAGGATAGCAACTATTTTTGGTGATGTTGGAACTTCTCAAATAGGTTGATTTATGTGAAGAGGCTAGCTAATAAGACCACTCATTGTAACTATTCCTCAAAAGGGTAAAACAACCAAGTGAAAGTGTATGATCGTCCAAGCAGATAGTGACGATGGAAGGAGAAAAGCCAAGGATCATTTGACGGAAGAGGCCAATAGAATGGCGATCACGAGGGTTAAAATGGATATGGGTTCATTTTTGCACAAGCTTGAACCATAGGTAACTATGTTTGGATTTAGTTTCATGTTTACACAAGCTTGAAATGAAAAAATATGCTTGGATTCAGTGTCAAGTTTACACAACCTTGAAATGAAAAACTATGCTTGAGATTGGTTTACATGCCCCCAGCTTGATGACTCGATTCTAGTTGCATGCCCCCCAAGCTTCATTGCATTCACCTAAGTAGACTACTTGTGTCTAGCAGGAGGATGGAATGAAGGTTCATTTATGAGATCAAGTGAAGGTCTCAATTGCGGTTTTATGAGATCTAATCAAAGACTCAAATTGGAACTTTGCTCTAGGGGACCTTGTTTCATTTTTTAATGAGCTTGATACAAGACAAGGAACTTTGGTCAGATTCCTTGTTTCATTTTTTAACGAGCTTGAAACAAGACAAGGAACTATGCTTTGGGACCTGTTTCATTTTTTAATGAGGTTGAAATAGTAAAATAACTATCCTCATATTCCTTGTTTCATTTTTTAACGAGCTTGACACAAGACATAGAACTATGCTCATGGAGCTGTTTCATTTTTTAACGAGGTTGACATAGTAAAAGAACTACCCTCATATTCCTTGTTTCATTTTTTAACGAGCTTGACACAAGACAAGGAACTATGCTTAGATTCCTTATTTCATTTATTAATGAGGCTGACAAAAGACAAGGAACTATCCTCATGGACCTGTTTCATTTTTTAATGAGGTTGACACAAGACAAGGAACCATCCTCCTAGACCTGTTTCATTTTTTAACAAGGTTGACACAGTAAAGGAACTATGTTCATATTCCTTGTTTCATTTTTTAACGAGATTAACACAAGACAAGGAACTATGCTCATATTCCTTAATCACGACCCATAAGAGGTCATGAATTCCAACAGATTCTCATCATATGGGAGAAAAACATTCTGGAAGGGATCCAGGGAAAGGAATCCACTAGAGAGATTTGGTTCCAATGCCCCTAGTATATAATGCACAACATCATGGAATTGATCGTTAGCTGATGTAGGCATGGAACAGGTTGACACATAATTGACCCATGGTGGGGAAGATACCATTGGGACAAAAGGACCATTTAGGGAAGATGGTTGACTGGAAGCCATATTTGGAGTG
Source organism: Pinus taeda (assembly GCA_000404065.3). Taxonomy (NCBI): domain Eukaryota; kingdom Viridiplantae; phylum Streptophyta; class Pinopsida; order Pinales; family Pinaceae; genus Pinus; species Pinus taeda. Next base: position 67,467 of record APFE031050226.1, read on the forward strand.
GGGAAAACAAAGAGAAATCAAAAGAATTTGCCTTTCAAGGTTCACCACGTGATGTCTTTGAAATTCCTAGAATGCAACTAATATGACAAGCATTCTTTTCATTCAATTTGAAAACCTTATCTAGTAGGGATAGAGCAATCTGATTCTTTTAAGAAAAGAACAAAGAGCACATCTAATGCAATTTCCCTAAACTATTCCTATGAGCACACACAAAATTTTTCAATGCACAATGAAAGTTGTTCTTTTCAATTCCCTTAATGTTTGAAGTGAACAAAAATAAACTAATTCACATACAACCAATCAATCTTTTTGCAAGAACGAGGACTTTACAACAATTCTTTTTAAAAAAAATGAAGATTTTTACAACACTTTCTTTTGAACAAAGATCAATCAACTATAAAATAACTTTGATAATGAAATGATAGTGATGAAGAAATGATTTTAAAAACACTAAAAAATCAAGGCCAAAGTAGGGCTAGGAGAGGGAACAAAAATTCATTTTAGAAGTACAACAACCATTGATCTTTAACAAGAAAAAATAAAATGAAATTTGGGAAAAATTAAGTCAAAGGAGGGATTTTTTGACCTAAGGAGGATCACCACAGCCCTGAATGGGAGACAATGTGCTTCAGAGCATTGTCCTCAAGCCAAGGGTGCTCTGCAGGGATTTGTCTCCTGACCAAGCCTGTTCTGGTGCCATAGAGGCCATCCTAGGGGCTTTCAAGCACAAGTTTTTCCAAAAAACACTTCAAAAAAGCTGAAACAAGATCAGTGGAAGCAAGTAAAGTCTACTAGGGTGTACTAGGATGAAGGTAAACTATCCAGAATAGTGATAATTCCCCAACAGTGTCACCAATTTGTTATGTGGAATTTTGCGTCTACGGATAAACACAATTTCCCTAGGTGGGTAGCTACACCTAGAACAACATATTTAAAGTGCTTAACCTTTTTATATAGAAGATAAATAAGACAAGGGACCTACTTGTTATCTTTTGCTTTCCCTCTGTCTCCTTTATTTGGCTCCCATCGCTCCTTCTCGAACTTAATCTACTCGACAAGTACTTGCAATCATAAACAAAAGAGAAAAACCAATCAAAGCAAGAGATCTATCTACTATAAGAAAATGGAATCGAAAGCAGTTACACATATAATCATCATACATAAAGACAAGAATATGGGAAAAGGTGTAAATAGCTTTATTAAGTAGAAGGAAGAATTACAACCATGAAGTTTGATCCATTGTCACTCTTCCAGCTTGGGTTCCAACTAACATCACATCAAAAGCACAACACTCCGGCAGCATAACAATACTTTCTTATAATCTCAAACCTCACACCAATAGTATCTCCTTACAAATTCTCAAAGTCCAGCGCTTGATCACTTAGATGAGTGCTCAATTTATAGGAAAATGGAGGAGGTTTGGACATAAATGAGGGTATTGAATGGCCTTCAAAACTTAGTGTTTGTTTCCATGGAGGAAGATATGAGAGGATAGGAGGTTACGTAACTCATTCCTTATCTAATTTCGAGCTCATAGGAGATGATAAGTGTGGGAATATTCTAGATGGCTCCAGAAGATAAGAATATTCCCAAAACCCTATGATGATTTGGCTAAATCTCACCTAGCGCAGGGCAAAGTGGGCCTATGTTCTCTGGAAAGCACCCTGACATGGGCATGCCTACATTGAAGTGCACTTACCCCGGACCAAGGCTGCGTTGGTCTCTCAAGGAGGCATTTCTGGAGGGCTTCACATCAAGAAACTCTTAGGGGAGGAGGCATTCAAAGTGATGACTTGTTTAGGGCATGTAGCAACTGAATTAGGTTTTGATGAGCCCTAAAAGTACTGATCTGAATAATGGGGGTGATGTGCCCAAATGGATCTATAACATGGCCTAACAAAAATTTGCTGAGTGGTTCTAGGCTGTGCATCAATTTTATAAATCCTATTGGAAAGGTTTCTAAGTAAAGATGCAATTTCATCATTTTTTTGATCTTCAAGTTTGGATTTGGAGGAAGATGAGTCATCAATCCTAGCTTCTAATTTTCTTTCTTCTTTTTCTGCTTTATCTTTAAGTTTGTTGGAAGTAGACCTATTAGCTTAAACCTATATTTTGTTTGTCTGCATATCTTCTAATGTATTAGACACTCTTTCTCTTAACACGACTGCAAATTAATCCTCAAATTATTTGGAAAATATAAATTTTGTAGCTGCTACCGGTGGCTTACAATCAGCAGGCATTTTATGATAGAGTTTATTAAATATTTTGATAAATTCGGCCACTAGTTCACCAGGGTTTCTCTTTAATTCTTCAAATTTGGTGAGAAAGTAGATAGGATCCTTCTTTACTCCCATTTATTTTTAAAGATAGTTATGAGCTCATTTGATGTTATAATAGAGTCAGGTCTAAGTTGCCTAAACCAGATCCTAACATTTCCTTCTATAGATTGCACAAATAATCTCATATAAACATTTTCATGTTCTATGTTCATATTATCAACAAAATCTAGCAAAACAACTACATGATCTTTTGCTGAAGGACTAGTTTCACCATTGAATCTTGGTAAATGCTTTAGATATCCATCAGGAAAATTTTACAAGTTTTGAGGAAGAACTAAATCATCATATCTTTCTTGTACAATGGGTTGAAAAGCCATGATGGCAGGTGGAGTCTGGGGTGACTGAGTGGATGATGAAGAGGAAGAGGAGGATGATGAAGATGAAGGTGAAGAAGAACAATCAGTAGGGGTATTAGTATGTGGAGGAGAGAAAGAAGGAGGAGAACTCCTTCAAGATTTCAAAGGGGTTTTAATAACCAACTTCCAAACTCTTGAGGGAAAGTCTTCCTTATTATCAAACAAAGGATTTGAATAGACAGAGAATGTCTCTTCAAGATTAGCAGAAGTCGATGGAACATAATAAGGAGTTGGAGAGATGAAATATGTAGGTTTGAATTCAGGTAAATGTAAACCCATTTGTTCCTCAGATGAAGGTGATTTTATAGGAATGGATGGAACTTGATATGACTCAAGTGATTGGATTAAAAGGGCTGATGGAAGATCTACTCCTTGTGAATGGAGTTTGGAAACCCTAAGAGGTAGCTCAGTCCAATCCGCATTAGATGGAACAAATGAAAAATGATATATAGATGATATATCTTCAGAATGTAATGTTGAAGAATAAGAAGAGGTTTGATGTCTTCTCCTTAAAGAGGCTCCTCTAATAAGTCTCTCTGGAACTGGAAGAGAGTTAACAATCTCAGAATTAGAGCGTGATCTAGTATGCATAAAAGGAGCTAACTTGAAACAATGGAATCGCCAGGTGAAAGTTTTTTACCTATATATAATCCTTTATTCACCTTGAAGGAAAAGGGAAATATCATTGCCCTAGGGAAAATAAAACTTTCAACCCTTCACTCCCTGGCAATGACACTAATCTGATGTTGTCCTTTGAGATAATTCTAGGTCAATTAGTTATGCCAAATCATCTATAATGTTTTGTTGTTTTAAATGATTGAATGACTAGTGAAAAGTTTTATAAATAGGTGCTTCAAACTTAGATAGATTTCCAAGTAAAATAAAAGTATGTTCTTTAACTACACATTTAATTTGATTTTAATGGGGTGGAAAAGTAGAGCTTGGAGAAGTATAATTGATTTAATATTCAAATCGAATACTTAACCAGTTATAAGAAGAAATTAAGAAAACAATGTTTACTTAATCATCAAAATATAATTAAACTATTATAGAGATCTGATGTAATTTAAATTTAAATATGAACTTACAATAAAAAATAGTTCTATAAATTATTCTCTTATTTAAATGACAACTTCATAGAGGATTCAAAATGAGACTGAAACTCAGTTAAATTTTGAATCGGATAACTGCAAAAGACTTAATTCATATGAATAAAAAATAATGAATAAATAAGATGAAATACAAATCATTGAGAAACAGACCATATGAGGTAAATGCAGAATCTTTTGTTATTCCAAAAAAATGCTCCAACTTAGTACAAATTTGTTTGATAGCTTGTTCAAGGGGTTAACCCTTAATAACTCAAAGGATGAGTTATTTATACAAAATTTTCAAAATATATGCAATATGTTTGGAATAACATACCAAAATAGTACAAAATTACAAAAATAGAACAATGTAATAGGAACCAAGAAACTGCTGAAGAGGTGGCTCTATCCTCTGGGAATTTGTTGATGATCTAGCCTGAAAATACTAATGAGCTATCATTCTGTTAGAATAAGAAATTACTAAATTGTTTAACACAGTTGATCCCATCTTTCTTCACTTGGGATTTCCACATTCACCATCTTTCTAAATGTTTCATCCACTTCTATGTACCTCTCGAAATTGGGCTTGGTGAGAAATAAATGTTTAATTTCATGCATGATGGTTAAATCAAACTCCAAGGCTTCTAGAAAGGCCTTCCCTATTATTTTTCCTTTGACTCCTGCAAATTTGGTTCTGTCCACTACAATAGCATACAATTCCTTGTAATAATCCGCTAATTTGATAAATTTATCATTCAGACCTACCAATCCTGGTAGTCCTTTCTGATTCAAGATATGAACCTTGAATTAAATATTTTGACAGTAATATCCAAAGTTTGACATTTAGTTTCTAATTGGTTGATCAAGTTATTCTTTTGTAATAACTTCTTAATCTCTAAGATGGTAGCTGTTCTGTCAGAGATGTTTATTTCTTCTAATTATTCTCTACTTTTTGAATTTAAAACTTTGATCATATCTATGGCTTCTTCTTGCTTGGTCTTTAAGGCTACTTTTTTTTCTTCTATCACTTCTTTGCATCTAGTGATGAGTTCTTTCTACTAAAAAATAATTTGTATCGATGGCCATACATTTGTCATGGATTGGCTGATTTGTGTCCAAATATTTTCCTTGGCATGGGCCAAAGTATCTGCCATTAGGGACTCACTCTCCAACTTCTAGATCTTGAGTTCCAATCTGCGGGACTTCTGCATTTCTTGCACATACAAAGTATCATTTTTTACTTTATGCAATTCGCAATTTTGGAATATCTGTAGTAACTTCTTGTTTTCCTGTTTGCTTATGGCCAATTCATGCGATAACCTTGTTGGATCAGCTACTGTTGATGTAGACTCAATGGATGTTGATGATGAACTATGATATGTACCTGCAACTTCTATTGGGATTGCTGTGACTGGAACCATAGCAAGTTGTGCTGCTTCCTTTTCCTTTAGTAACTCTTCAATCTTCTCTTCCATTTTCTTTAGCTATATATTTTGCTCAATGATAAGCTTGAGCATGTCCTCCTTTTGCTGTTCATTCTCTGCTATATCCTTTGTTAGAGGATCCTTTGTAGAAGGTAGCTTCATCTGTTTATTCAATGCAACAATCTCCACATCTTTCTTTTTGAGGAGTAGCTTTGTAGCTTTTACATATTTGGGAGCATATCCCACTTTAATTACAAAATCCTCCAATGATTTTATTTGTTATCTTTAGCTAAGGGAGAAATATTTTCTAACTTAAGTTGAGACTAAACATTGGATAGGGTAGTCCTAAGTTTAGAAAGAGACATAGCTATAGTATCCATAGTGGAAAATAACACCTCACCAGTCTGTCTATGCATATCCATTTGGTCAATTAGATGAATTTGACTGGTATCAAATGAATTATAATATGATGGAGACTTAGGAAATGGAATTTGGGTTTGTAAGAAACCCATTTGCATTCTGCCTTTTTTACTGTCAAAAGCAGAAAGAAGCCAATGCTAGGAAGTTGAAGATTGTTTCTAGAATAGGTTGTACACATTGGACTTTAAAGTCTCAATCTTCTGTTTAATCTGAAGGAATCTTGAAAAGATATTCTGATCATCTGAAAAGATGGTTCCTATGGACTGAATGATTTCTAGAGGCTCTCTAGAAGGTGAAGTTGTAGGCGTAGTGGTTGGAACATTCGTTGTAGGAGGAGTGGTTGAAACACTATCTCCAGCTGAAGTAGAAATTTTTGAATCTGCTAGATCAATTATAATTGGTTTAGTTTCTTGTGTTGAAGTAACCAAGCCAACCTTTGGCTTCTTCTGCTGAAAAATAAAATGCTTCATAATCTCCTCAGTAGATGAAGACTCTTCTCTATCCCTTTTCTGTTACTTGCTTTGAGCACCTGGAGTTTGTTTAGTGGGGGTGGATACAACCTGTTCATTTGCCTCTGGAAGTGTCCCATCAAACCATTTCTCTTGATTCATAATTTTTTCTATTTCTAGTCTTGGAGTATGATTACAAGGAGTCATTTCTAAATCAAATCTCAAAGTAGAAATAATACCAAAAGGATCATAGGACCAGGTGAAGCTGGGCTGGAAATTCATCTTCTTTAACAATGTATTTGCCTCAACACTAGCTGATCTGGTATTGCAAATGAATGATCCAATGTATGCTTTAATCTTGAATTGATATTTCCTTTCTTCTGACACAAAGTGCGGGTCATCCATGTTGATCATTTGCTTAATATATTCCAGAGAAAATATTCTCATAGGTACATATTTGGGCAGCTTATATGGTGCAATACCACAACCGTATACCCTTGTCTCTTAGTAATTCTGTCATAAATATTAGTCACCAGTTTTAGTCTTCTCACTTAAGTGTAAAATCCTTTTAATTTCATCTCCAATCTTTGGCTCTATTTGACTGTTGAGGAGTTGTGCCACTGGAGTATGAATGTATCTACAAATTCTGAAAATGAGGAGGGGGTAGAAGTTGTCCTGACTATTTTTGTCCAGTGAATCACTGATTGATTCACTCCTTGTTCACCTTGCTTATTGAGCTTGATAGGAAAAAGATCACCCTTTTGAAAAAGAAACATGTGGATAATTACAGAGTTGTAACTGAACACCCCCTGTACAACAAAATTCATGAATTGTTCATGTAAATTATCAACCAAGAATTGACTGTAATTATACATGAATGCTGGGTGCTGATCATTGTTAAAGATGAAAAGGAAACCAAGGATAGTCTCATCAACAAACTAGTCATATGGATATCCTAATAAGTAGGAAAGTAGAGAAATACAATGTTTAGAGGCTTTAGGAAACATGGAAGATGAGTAGGGACTATTTCTTTTTGGTAATTCTGCATCCTTAGGTAGAAAGATTTCAAAAATTTGGGCTCTCTATGGAAATTTTAACTTATGGTATAGATCCATAAGTGTTGTTGGTGAAAGATGGATGAGAGAGTCTAATTAAGGGATTAGGAGCATCTAGTTTATGGTTTCAACAGAGATGGTGATCAAATTGTCTCCAATTTGAGACACCACTGCTCTTTTTATAGGGTCATATTTGGCTTTACACCAGGTAATGAGGTTAGGGAACTCTTTTTTTGGGGAGACTAAAGAAAGGTAATCGAGATTCCCAAAATCTGATTGGGTCTTTCTTGTCTAGGTAATTTTGTTTGAACCATATGTGTAGTTCATAGAAATCGAACTCACAATTTGCTTCTGCAATTTTAAACAGTGAGTCTATAAGAGGAACATGGTCAAGGTCGAGCTAGGCTGGAGTAGAAATGCTTTCATCTGCACTTTTCTTTTTAGCTTTCCCTTTTGGGGCCATGCTGGCAGACAGAAGGAAGAGTGATTCTGGTAACAAATCGATGGAATAGGAAACGGTCCTATAGAAACTGTTTACCTACAAATAATAGAAAAGAGACAGAGGAAAGTGACAAAGAGGTGGGTATGGGTTTATTTATAACATGTCAGGAAGGGCTAATGGTTTTATTCATGACCATAGAAGTTTTAATGCATAGGAGCTAAGCTACAACGGGTGAATATAAATGGGTATGACCGCACGACAGTGAGCTCATGAGATGGCAACAGATAAGATGAGTGGGAAACGGGTATGTTGGGTGGTAGCATGGGATTGGTTAGGGGATAATGGTCGAGGCGCAAGATGAAAGAATGTTGGTGGAGGGAAACCATGAGCGGTTTGCATGGGGGGGGGGTGCAGAGCAATAAGTTGGCAACACATAGGGTTGGGGCATCCGCCATTGAAACCACTTTGAAGACCCCCCCCCAATCGCATTAACGAGATACTGTCGAGGGGGGTGCGAAGTCTTTCCCTGTCGTTGATACGGGCGGGGAGTAGATCAACCATTAAATGATGCACTGTATTTATTTAAAGCTGACAAGACATTTTGGCCATTAGAAACTTTGGCCCAAACAATGAATATGCGCTATATAACATAAATTTTAATATCAAAGGTTTATAATCAAAAAATTAATCATTATTAAGGAAATTGATCATTAATTAACAAAAATTTAACATTTCTAATATGCCGCATTTAAATGAGAAGCCCTAGCATTTATTTTTTTTATTTGAAATTGAAGCCGTTATTTCTTTTTGTTTCCCTAACATTTTTATTTTATTTTTCCTTCCTTCTTTAGGGAAACTAACTCCTAATATTTTATTGATATGGATGCCTATAAAATTTAAAATTGTCCTAACATTTTTTATTTTTCTTTCTTTTCCATCCATATCTTAACTTAATATTTTTGAATTTATTTTTGACTAATATACTATCAAAACAAAATAATGTTACGACAGAAGAGATGGTGTTATAATAATATGTTGAATGCTGTCTATATAATAAATTGTAACAAAAGTTGTAGTAGTATTGATAGGTTGAGTGGAAGAAGAGGGAATTTTTTGAATATGTGAGGATGAGTGTGGAACACTAACCAATGGGATTGATTGTAAAAATTCTATTTGGGAATCCAAACAATTTTTTCAAATGGAAATAGAGTTTTAGTGATTGAGGAAAGCTTAGATGTTGTTTTTGGATCAATGTGTGATAAAGAAGCAGCTAGAGTTTGAGCTTCTTTTTTAGGTCTCTTTTCAGATAAGGTTAAAAAAGTGGGATAAACCCAAATGCTTACTTTAAGAGTGAGTTAAAACCCTTGACAATTGTATTTGGGGATGAAAAGGAGGGGATATGACTTCATAGGGAGATGCTTTAGTTTTAGAAGAATTCATTACAGTTTGAGATGTTTTAGAGACATGTGTAATAGTTGAAAAGGTAGCTTGTGATTCACCTTGATGAACAAATATGGGAGAGGTACAAGAATCATATGATGTAAGTGGAATATTTATCTCAAAATATTATTTAGCCATACATTATTCATGTCCCTCCTTCTAGCACCAGAATTTTTTATAGGCGAAAAAATCCCCCTTGTAACTTGTGAGTATTGGCCTGATCAGGGTTCCAATTAGACCCTAATTCATTTAGTATGACCGTATAATATCTAGAAAAAAGGCCCAATTTTCTATTCTATTCTAACCTAAGTAAATTATAAAAATAACTAAATCAAGGAAAATATATGACACAATCAAATATTTACAATATATTATAAACAAATTTACAAATTGCTAATTGTGTTTAAGTGTTTCTTTAACAACTTCAAAAAGCACGGGGTAGGGATAGGAAATCACCCATATGCAGTACTTAAAAGGTACTACAGATGTTTAGAAATAATGATTTCCTTGAAATGTGGGCTTAGTCAACCACCAAATTGGTTTTTTGGGCTCTGTTGATGGAGTTTATGAAAGTTTGTGAATATAATTTTTATATATTTTTTAAATTTATTTTCATGCAATATTCTAATTTATTTACTAGAAAAACAATATATGTATCGAAAACAAAAGCAAAATGTTTAAACTATTTTTTCGAATAAAAAAATGAATGTTGATTTAATATAGAAGGAACTGAGAATAAATTTGAGTCAATTAAACAATTCGATAACACAATTATACTTAATTATTTTAAAAGAAACAACAAAAACACATCCTAACATTCAATTGATATTGAAATAAATGAAAATGGAAGATGGAAGTACTAGCAATGCTTTTAAATAATTTAAAAGTCATGCAACATCGAAATAATCACATTCAAAAATATACCAACACCTAAATGGTCTTCAAAATTTGACTGAAATATTCTGATTAAAAATACCAGTGTCTTTGAGCGCAACAATTCCCAACCCTTACTCCAATGTAAGGGTTGTGTAAATACAAAATAAAATAAAGTAAGATAGGATTTACTTTCTAAGGATATAAAATATAAATATTTTATGACATGGAAATTAAAATGAAATAAAATCCTATCGATTGATTACAAATCTCTTGATATCTGGGTAGGCCATTTCAACTTTCTTCCTCCATTTGTGTGATCTGTGTTAAGTCACCTCACAACTTCTTATGATCATTTTATTTGATGTATTGGGACCATTTGAAAACTTCTCAGATATCCGTGAAAGATAAATGGGCATGAAATTTTCAATGTTGACCTATCACTGACACATGAGGTTTTCGATGGATATTTTAATACTATTGTACTTAGATGAAAAACTTGAAATTATTTTCATTTGTTCCTAGGGAAACTAGAATAATATATGTATCATATGTGTATCCAGAGCATTCACTTCCCTGATTGTTTGCGAAATAGATGTCATGTTCTCCTCTACTGCTAGTTGAATGATTACTCCCGTTTGAGCTTTTCTAAGAGCTCGAGGTTGAGGCATGTCAAATTCATTTGTGATATGAAGCCCAACATCCCATACAACATCAAAAGACTGGTAGCTTGATCAATCCATTCTTTAATTTATTTACAATTTAAATCCCTCTCACCTATGGAAGCCGACATGAGTTTCTTCTGATTCTTGGATAATTTCTTAATGTTCTTAGGATTAAATTGTTTCTCCCAATCAATAATTATGCCAAATTTTTGACTAATTATCTTGTCATCCTCTCTTCGTGTGTCAATTTTATCAGTGAGGGATACCAACTCTTGAAAGAATTTATCCATTTGTTTGAAAATTTTAGTTTGTACCCCTTTGAGTTGTTCATTGAATTTTAAGGCTTGTTCTTTAAAAATGTTGAAATTGTAGCAAGAGAAGGCTTCATTTGAATAGCGCCTTAGTTAAATGGAGAAAATTCGATTTTCCACATCAACAGGATGACTTGGATTGCAACTATCTACAATGACATGGCTTTATTTACTAGCTAAGTCAGTAAATTTGAGTTTGTAGGCTAGAAGTAGAGTTGTGGATGAGTTGATTGCTAATATCTAACAACATAGTTGAGTTATTGTTAGTTAACTAAGGTCTAGTCAATAGTTTAGTTAGTTGAAGTCCATTTGAGTAATTATGACTATTCTTAAATCATTGATCTCTCAATTAACTAGTTAATCAACTAAAAATAAACCCAGTCATGGATGGAGTTTGAATTTACTAGTTGAGTGGATGGAAAAGACATATTTGTAAATATAATTGTATATTGTTGAGCGTACAATGTTTTTTCACTAAGAAATTGATCAATTTCCCTTGGATTTGCACAAGGAAATAGAAATATTCCCTATTTTTTAGGAGCTTAATTCCTCTAGGATTGCATAAGGAATTAGGAGGTTGGTTGAGGTTTGAATTGGCTAAGTGTCGGCGAGAACAGGTCAGGAAGCAGGAGAACAATTTTACAGTGTAAGGTGTGCTTTAGAATTGAAGTAAGACATTGTAATTGTTTCTCTTTATCATATGAAATAATGCAAAGTAGCAGAGGGGGTTTTCCCAGTTAGGTTCCCTTGTAAAATATTTGTGTTCCTTGTGTTTTAATTGTTGCATGTCATTGCATTGGTTTCTATCATGTTTTTCCTTTTCGTAGAATAGTAGAATAAATTTTTTCTCTTCATTTTAGTTCAATTTCATTAGTAGCAGAAAATTTCTTGCAATTTCTACATGGCATCAGATCTTCCGAAGACTACATAGAATCCTTGTTCTAGATCTTCTCTCAGAGAAATTTTAATTTGCAAATTTTTTGGTGCAGATTCTCTTCAATGCAAGAAAAATGTCTTTCAGTGGATTGAGGTTGGAGTATGCATTTGAGGGAACCTCAAGTTTTTGTGCTTGGAAAGACATGATGGAAGTTGTCCTGGATGATAATGGAGTATGGGAATATACACAAAATGATATTCTAAAACCAAAAACATCATATGCACAAGCACTTTCTCAGTGGAAGAAAGAGACAACACGATCCAGGAGGATTATTATAGAGGGTGTTAGAGATCATGTGGTTTCGAACTTGCATTTAAAAGAGACCCCTTTCTATGTGGAAAAATGTCACATATCTCTTCCATAGTAGTAGTAATGCTAGGAATTTGGCATTGAGAGATAAACTCAGGAGCATTCGAATGTAGAAAAAATGAAACCATTCCATAGTACATCTCTAGATTCAATCAATTTTGAGATTAACTTGGTGGAGTAGGAGAAAATGTACCATCATCTAAACTTGTGAGCTTAGCACTACTTGGATTTCCAAAATCTTGGCACAACTATTAATATTTAGTTAATGGAAGAGACAAATTACCAAATTAGGAGAGACTTTGGTCCGATTTGGTGCAGTAATAATTTTGAAGAAACACTAGAGATGGCACCACATCCATTGCAGACGAGGAAGAATACTGTGCTCTAGTTAGTAAAGTGAAGAATGCCAAGGGAAATAAGGCCCGAGGTGAGGTATTATCTAGCTTGAACAATGACAAGAATACGGACCTCAACAAAATAAAATGTTTTCACTATCATGAATATGAACACTATGCAATCAAGTGTCCATGTAATAAATCTAGCAAGGAGCCTGCAACAGCAACAGGAGAAGATGCTTTTGCATCACAATTTGAGTTGGATTTCACCCTCATTACTTGCATGGAAAGAATAGTAAGTGGGTGTGAGTGGTACCTAGATTATAGTTCCTCTGATAGGAAACAAGGCATTCTTCGGTAGACTAGAGGAGAAGGATCTCAAATTACACATGGAATTTGGAGATGATGGGAGGTATAGCACCAAAGGAATTGGTATATGAGGGAATCAAACTCCCATATTCACTTGAAAAATGTAATGTACGTGCCTAGGCTAAATAATATTTTTATTTCTGTAGCTATATTGGAGGAAAAATGTTATGATGTGGTGTTAAGTAAGGGAAAATATATTTTGAAGCATGTTGCTATTGGACAAGTGAAACATATTAAAGTTAGAGTGAAAAATCTCTACAAGATAGAGGTATATTTCACCATGCATGCAACTACACCTCCAAGAGTGAGGTGGGGCGATGTAGAACCTTAGTCTCACAGTTGGAAATATTTGGGCATGATCCATAGGAGAGCGACAACAATTGTATTATACTCTTATCATGGATCATTACCCTTGCTACAAGGGCCCATAATATTTAGTAGTAGAAGGATCAATGTCAATTGCTGCAGTCAGATCTTGAGTGATAGTTGTAGGCTAGTAGAATTCCGAGACTTAGGAGACAACTACAGCTCAGAGACACAACTGATTCAGTATTTTGGATGCTTCTCAATTGCAGTTATTGTAGTAGTAACAACAATAGTGAGAAGTAGTGTTATTTGTGCTACAATACATTCCATTGGAGTAGGATTGGGATTGTGCAAAATCCTTCTCTTGCTAAGAGGGAGAGTTGAAATTGTAGCAATACAAGGCTTCATTTTATTAGTTCCTTAGTCAAATGAAGAAAATTCGATTTTCCATATCAGCAGGATGACTTGGATTGCAGATAGCTAGAGTGACATTTCCTTGTCTACTAGTTGAGTCAGTAAATTCGAGTTTGTAGGTTAGAAGCATAGTTGTGCATGAGTTTAATGCTAAGATATAGCTATATACTTGATTTATTTTTAGTTTAACTCAATTAATTTAGCTCCAACCATTATTTGAGTCAGTTGAAGGTCAGTTGAGTAGTTATGACTGTTATTAAGTCATTGATCTCTTAGTTAACTAGTTGGTCAATTAAAAATAGACACAGTCATGCATGAATTTAGATTTACTATTTGAGTGGATGGAAAAGGTACATTGGTATTTATAATTGTATACTATTGAGTTTACAATGCTTTTTCATTGAGAAAGTGATCAATTCCCCTTGGATTTGCGCAAGGAAATAGGGAATTTCCCTATTTTTTTGGAGCTTGATTCCTCTAGGATTGCATGAGGAATTAAGAGGATGGATGAGGCTTGGACTGGATAAGTATTAGCCATAGTAGGTTAGGAAGCAAGAGAAAAAATTTACAGTACAGGGTGTGCTTCAAAGTTGAAGCAAGATATTGTAATTGTTTCTCTTTCTCATCCGAATTAATGCAAAGCAGCAAAGGGGTTTTTCCTAGTTGGCTTAACCTGTAAAATCATTGTGTTCCTTGTGTTTTGATGGTTGCATTTCATTGCATGTGCTTATATCATGTGTTTTCCTTTCCGTAGGATAGTAGAAGAAATTTTTGTCTCTTGATTTCAATTCGATTTCATTAGCAGTAGAAAATTTCTTGTAATTTCTACAAAAAACATTAATGATCGCAGTAGCCTCTCCGATCTATTTTGTTTGATGTTGAAGGGACTTAATATGTTCTTCATATGTTGATGAAAGTGTTTGTAGATTGGTATCTAAATCTTCTTTAATAATTCTGATTTCATCATTCTAAAATGCTTTAAAGATTCCATTTATTGAGCATGTTTGTCACTTAAATATGCCAATTTGGCTTGCCAACTTTGCTCTAAATCTTATTTTTCCAGATTGTGTTTTACCCCCATTTGTTGTATTTCCAAAGCGAATCCTTATCTTAGTTTTGCGGCATGGGACTTCCACTGTTGTTCACCAAATAACCTACTTTTTTCCAACTCTACTTCCAACTCTTTAATTTTGTTTAGTTTTTTGTCAAATTCCACAAACAAATCCCTGAGTGATTTTTGAGTTTAGGTTATAAAATCTCCTAATGTTGATATTAATTCTTATGATTTCTCTTTAGTATTTCCTATAGCATGCCACAATATATTGATGCTTTCTTTTCCTAGAAATCTTAACAACGGCTTGGGGAATCCAAGAACCACCCTACCAAGCCAATTTGTTTCAAGAGACTCATATTGAGCTCCTTCATTGTAATTCTCTGCTTCAAGACACAATAAAATAAGGCCACCACTGGGAGCTAGACTGGAGATGTAGCCCTAGAGGATAGGGTGAACTCCTTATTAAATTCTTGTGTTCTTGTATTTGCTTACTGTGTTAATCTGATGTTTTCCATTTCAAGTGTTTGTGTATTTGCAACCTGATCGATATGTTGCTTAAATAAGATAGACACACAAGCCAACATATGAGTCTGTAATACCTTCATTTAATAGTTATTTAACTGAGGTCACTCATAGGGTGATTATCAGATCAAGTGGTATTATAGCTCTAGGTTGTAAGGTTAGACAAGCTTGTGTTGGTTTAACTGTTGAATGCTCACTAGATCAAAGCTCAAATTAGGAGAAGGAGAGTTACTTGAAACTAATCCTGAAATTGGGAGAGTCTATCCTTGGAAGACAACGTCAGAGGAAGGTTCCATGGGGCCAGACCCTCAATTCATAGAGAGTTTCCTAGCTATAAAGTCTATGGTAGAAGAAATGTATAGGAACTTTAGAAAGCATAAGGATGAAGATTCATCAAGTTATAAACAAGACAAAGAAGAAGATGAGTCTCATCCCCATGACCACTCAAAGGTAAAAAGGAAAGAGAAGAGCTTTCTCACACCTCCTAATAGACCTGTGCATAATAAGAAAGCATATTTGATCAAGCTAGATGTTAAATTTGACTTGCCTATATAAGATGGAGAGCTAAATGTTAAAAAATTGGACAATTGGATTAGAAAATTTGATGTGTATTGCAGAGTGCAAAACATCGACTCAGACAAGTGAAAAATTCAGTTGGCAAGCTTACGCCTAGGAGGCACTGCCTTGGTTTGGTCAGAAAGCAGAACCCAAGCTGACATGAAAAGACATGGGAAGACTATCTCTGTCTGGAGTGACTTTGTTTCTGCAATCAAGAAGCAGTTGTATCCATTGGCCTACATGCAACAAGCCATGATGAGTTGGCAAACTCTTCGGCAATTGAAAGGGAAAAGTGTGCAAGGGTACACTCAAGAATTTACAAAGAGAGCATTGATTCTAGGGATCTCATTAGACTCACCAGAGACTCTTTTGAAGTACATTGGTGGTCTACACAGCTACATGAGGCATACCATCCTCATGTTTAATCCCACTAGTATAGATGAGGTATTTGTACAAGCTACTCATCTAGAGGCTAGAGGAAAGAATGGAAATCCAGAAATTGGGGGACCATCCCAACCTACTGTAAGTAAGAGCAAGGAGAAAAGAAAGCAGAAGTGGAAAGCAAGGAAGACTAACACTGCACAGAAAGGAAAAGCTTCATGCAATCATTGTAAAAAGGAGGGGCATGATGATAAGCACTATTGGATTCTGCATCTAGAGCTGAGACTTAAGAATCCCAAGGGCAAGAAGAAGAAGACTGCAGCAGCTATTTAGAAAGATTTGGATCCAGACTCGGGA
>APFE031050231.1:0-10294 GCA_000404065.3 Pinus taeda
CTACTTATAAGACATTCCCTTATCAATTCAAGGTTTTGGTTAAGTGCATTAATATTGCATGTCAGGTATGGGAAAGAACAAATGCAGTCGAAGATTCTCTGTTTATCTAAGACTGACTATGTGTTGATATATAGTTAGTTTAGAGCCAAATACTCTATTTACTTATAAATAGAAGAAGATTGGCGAGTATATTGTAATTCTGATTTATGTATGAGCAAAACCTACCTGAGTGGTTCCTTTGTTTTAATGATTTTATGGTCCGGTTGTGATATCTCCTAATAAGTAGTTAATTGAATAATTAATTAAATAAACAAATTAAATAAAAAATTATCAATCAAAATTAAATTTAATGTATATATTCATTTAAATGTATCTAATTAAATTTAAGTGTACCTATTGTTACATATTTATACATATTTATGTGATATCTTGCTTCATATTTCTTCACTGCAGTGAAAAATTTCTTCAGTGTAGTATATGCACAAATATGTCATGGTTCATGATTTCGCTTTCTTTTTGGTCTACACAAAGGCGTTATCCATTTCTTTTCTTTTGGTTTTGGTTAAGTAGGTTATTATTGCAGTATGATAAAGAATAAATGCAGTGCAAGATTATCAGTTTATCTAGGACTGACTATGTGTTGATATACAGTTAGTTTACACTACTACATAAAGGAGAGTTTTAAGACAATATTTGAGACAATTTTTGGGTAAATCGTCTTAACTTAAGACAAAAAAAATTGTGTATTGTCTTAAATATTGTCTTTAAGTGGGTGTCTAAAAAAATATTGTCTTAAAGATTATTGTCTTAAAAAATAGTGTCTTAAATATTATTGCCTTAAAAAATATTGTCTTAAAGTATATTGTTTTAAAGATTATTGCCTTAAAAAATATTTTCTCTATAAAGGGAGTATATAACACAACCATTATTGTCTCTTAGGAGACAATTTCATTTTTATGTCACTGGAGACAATTTCATTCTTGTCTCTCTAAAGACAACACTTGGATTAGAGACAATATGTCTTTAATACTAGCTATTGTCTCTCTAGAGATGATAAAAAATTTATTTAAAGATCACTTTTGTCTCTTTAGAGACAATATAAAACAACGAATCCAAAAATATCTCACCATTGAAATAAATAGATATAAAAAAATTTAATTAAAAATGAACTACAAAATCATTGATTAATTCATGTTAACTCCTAAAGCAGACGCTCTTCCATTGAGCTAGCACACTTTAAAAAATTATGTGAAGACTTATGCCAATCCTTAAAATTACATTTATAATCATTGATTTTAAATTAAAGAAAAAAGTTAAAAGATAAAAATTAAAAACAACGAACAAACCCAAACACCAAACCAAGTGAAGAGTTATGGCAATCCTTAAAATTACATTTATAGTCATTGATTTTAAATTAAAGAAAAAAAGATAAAAATTAAAAACTAAGAACAAACCCAAACAAGTTGTGGAAGCTCCGAAATTTGTGACCAAGGCACTGGTGTCTTTGCACACCCTTTTGTTTATGCACAGGAATCTCAGGTGGGATAACATAATGAAGAACATTGAATCAGATGAGTGGTTTATAATAGATTTTGAGGATGCCATTGGTGCACCTCAGATTTACCCTCATAATTTTAGTGGCTTGAACCATGCTCCTGAGATGTCTAGGGGTGTTCATGGGGTTAAAGTTGATGTGTGGACTACTGGACACCTTATGAGGACAAGTGGGCTGAATGTGTCTGAGCTGTTGTGGAATTTACAGAATAGATGCTTGGAACAAGACCCAAATCAGAGGCAGGACAAGTGGGCTGAATGTGTCTGAGCTGTTGTGGAATTTACAGAATAGATGCTTGGAACAAGACCCAAATCAGAGGCCTTCTGCTGCAAATTGCTATCATCACCTTCTTCTGTTGTAGTCTTCCCTGCCTAATTACTGAGATTAAACATTTCCAACCATGGTCAATTCTCAGTCCTATGTATCTCATTATTACTATTCATAGGATCTAGAATCACATGATTATTAAATGTTGTATTATCAGAAAAATTGATACATCTAACGAGACCCCTTCCTAGAATGCCATTAGTTCACAATGGTGATCTCATGTAAACAGGGTGCAATGTTCATAACATTAAGCTATGTATCATAGCCTTGACACTCAAATCTAATGGAAATAAGCATATTTCCATGTTGTTCCCTAATAGGGGGATTTTTAAAATGGGTGTTTTGATTTGTAGATTTGATATAACTCGATTTTTAATTCGATGAACTGCATGCTTATTCGGTTAAAATAGAAATGATGTGTTTCACAGTTTGGTGTATGCCATACTAGAGAAATTGAAACAACAAGTCTCTCCCTTTTTTCATTCAAATAAATTATATATAAAGAAAGCTTTATTTTTTATGGTTTATGGTGAAAGGAAGATGATAACCTCAAATAACTAATTTGAGGATGTTCTAGTTTAAATTTTTCCTTGAAATAATTTGACCGCCACTATTGGAAAAACAATATATGTAAACCAATCAAAATGTCCATATCCAAAAGACTGAAAACATATGAAGATGAAGTGTGAGCTTAAAAAACCACTCTTTTCCTCAAGCCCGCTCTTAAGGGTTGTAACAATCATTCTCAAGCAATCCACGGACAAGCAAAAATTCAATCAATCCACAGATGCACCAATAAATCAAAAAAGCTATACATAGAGAAAGGAATAGGCAAATTGTTTTAAAAAATGATAAGAAAAAACCAATTTAAAAATAAATATATAAAATAAAATAATCCAAAAACCTATTTTCAAAGTGCATGAAAACTTACCCTCTCAAGCTCATCCTGGATTTCCTGCAACTTTTCAATGGAAAAAACAAGCTCATCGTCTATGTGCAACACTACTTCCATAATTAAGGATAATTTTGTATTCTTTTTTCCCGAACAAATATTGTTTTTAAAAATATTTACATTTTTCACTCTAACAATAATAAAGATTTCAATTTTTTTTCCGCCCAAGCAAAATAACTCTGCCCCTTTGCGCGTGCGAATAAATCTGACATACAAGGTCTTGTTTTGGGTGGTATAACTTGTTTTGGGCCGGCCACGTGGGCCGCCAGTGCCGTATCAAATGTAAGGACGCGTAATATGACATGGTGGAGGACGTTGGGGCGTGGGCCGGGTCCACCGGTGGCCCACCCACCCCATTAATACCTGGGTTCAATATAGTACGTGAAAACATGAAAGTCATGGTAGTACGTGAACCCAAAATGTTATTTTATTAAATTCTATTTTTTTATTTATTTGTTATTATTTTTAGGCCGATAGGCCTTTCCTTTGAAAGGGACCTTCGTCGTCCCTTTTGTTCTCCCGCTGACACGTGTCGTCGGCTCCCCTTCATCCTCGTGCTGACATCTGGCGGCGGGCTTTTGAGTTTTCCGGCTTCGGGTTTTTGCAGTTTTCCGGTTCTGGTCTGCTCCACGCACTGCCGGCCTCTTACTTGCTGCACGCACCGGGCCTGTTTTGCTGTTTTGCTGTTTTGCTGTTTGTCGAGTTTTCCGGTTCTGGTCTGCTCCACGCACCGCCGGCCTCTTACTTGCTGCACGCACCGGGCCTGTTTTGCTGTTTTGTTGTTTTGCTGTTTTGCTGTTTTGCTGTTTGTCCAGTTTTCTGGTTCTGGTCTGCTCCACGCACCACCGGCCTCTTACTTGCTGCACGCACCGGGCCTGTTTTGCTGTTTTGCTGTTTTTCTGTTTCCTTTTAAGGTACCAACTGGAGTTTATACCCGTGTTTTGTATGGCAAGAGGTCGTTAGTGTTTAATGAAGAAAAGATACACTGGGAATCCTAGGTTCTAACTGTTTTTAACAGAGCTCTTGTGGGTTTGTTCTTCTCAGAGTTTTTACTTCTCCTGAAACTGTCAATCGTGCAAATTACAGAATGACATCCAAATTCATCAATTGGTTTCTTCTTTGGGTCATTATTTTGCATCTTAGTTTTCGTAATGTTCTCGGCATAAACAGGGATGGGGTTGCTCTCATTGCATTCAAAACTGCCATATTGGAAGACCCACAAGGCTCCCTGGACAACTGGAATGCCTCTAAAGAGACCCCCTGCGCTTGGAATGGGATCCTCTGTACGCAGATTGGGCATGATAAAGAGCTCCGTGTTGTGGGGATTATTATTCCGAAGAGGCAGCTTGTGGGTATTATCCCATCTGTGCTAGGAGCGCTTGTTTACCTTCGCCGTGTCAATATGAGACACAACAGGCTCAATAGAAGCCTGCCTCGCGAGCTCTTCAATGCAGGAGGTCTTCAGAGTTTAATTTTTAATGGGAATTCCCTTACAGGTCCATTGCCGGAAGAAATTGGAAAGCTCAGGTACCTTCAGAACCTTGATTTATCTTTTAATTCCTTTGTGGGCATCATTCCCCCGGCAATCAACAATTGCACTAGATTGAGGAGGCTGGTTTTGAATAATAACAATTTTTCAGGGTTGCTTCCTCGAGGAATGGGAAACGGTCTCCCCATTCTCCAACAGTTGGACTTATCATACAATCTCCTCAATGGATCCATTCCTCCTGATCTTGGTAATCTAACCCATCTTCAAAGCACTCTCCAGCTCTCCAACAACTTCTTTACAGGCTCAATCCCTGCAAGTTTTGGCAATCTGCCTGAAAAGGTAAGCATAGATCTTACTTACAACAAGATCATTGGAGCTATTCCTCATAATGGAGCCTTAGCTAATCAGGGCCCAACAGCGTTTCTGGGAAACCCTGGTCTCTGTGGTTCACCCCTGCAAAAATCATGCCCAACTCCTCCGACTTCTTCTAGCATTCCCAATCTGCCCAATTTAGGTCCTTCACATACATGCCCATCGGTGGAGATGGTTACGAACATTAAATTCAGCTCAACCAAACTATTATTCTTCTCTAAACAACTATCTTCTTCATTGCAGCATTCATATCTCCGCCAAGAGGGAAATTTGGGTTGTTTTTCGACAAACGTGTAGACAATCCTTGTATTATATCTGCCATTAAATCTACACACTAAATAGCTATCCTCTTCATTGCAACATTCCTAACTCCGCAAAAAGGGAAATTTGGGTTGTTTTTCTACAAACGTGTAGATAATCCTTGTATTTCTCTCCAATATCCGCCAATAAATTTACACACCAGAAAAGAAAATGGAAGCTATAAAATCCAAGGTGAGCTGTTCTTAGTTGGAGGTCGGCCAAACAACATAAGCAAGAGACATTCATCAATCCTTATCTGGACAATTTCTAGGTTGGCCCTACCAGTTCCTGTAGCATATGTAGAGCTCTTCAAAAACATTTCAAAGTCACAAATGTTGTCACTGCAGATCCTTGTATTGGTTGGAGTGAAACTGGTTTCCTCCTTTAAAGCATGTAACAGAAAGAGGGGGGAGAAGAGGGGATTCATTTACTGTATGTTTTCTACCAATGTTATTAAGGGCCAGACCTGTAACTTCATGTATGTTGTCACAACAGACTGATAGAAAGATGAGAATGAGGTCTTCAACTATCACACCATTCACTACCTCACCTGATCCACTTCTTACATCATGGTAAACCCTGTCTGGTACAACACCAGACACTTAAATTTAAGATTTCAAGATATGCCTCGGCTTGGAAATCAGTTTGCACAGGGATCTTAACACTGAGTTGTGCTCCTTCAGAATTCTTTTTCTTTAATCAGGAGAGTGATGCTCTCAAGCAACTCAATCGAACTATGTTAATTGATAGCTATTGTCTTAGCGTTAATATTCTCCAGTTAAGAATTCGTTTGGGAATTTCCTTGGCTTATTGTAACATTCTCAACATTCTCAGTCAGCCCCTATCGGTTGTATCTATTCCATTGGGTTGTTTCTTTGTGATTGTGTGCCCATCTGTGATAAAAATCACATATATGAGAATTGCTTTATTCCACTACAGTGATACACATTTTTGTAATTGTTGGTTGTTAATGACTCACATCTATGTGATTTGTTATATTTGTTATGGTTTTCTAATGCTACTATACTAGATGTTAGGCTGAACACCTTCTATGTAACTATTCGTATATTTGATCGACTCTTATGACTTTAAGCAATTATGTTATAGAATAGATACGTTGTCTAATAACATAATGATTTCTAGACTCTGTGATTAGTTATATTTTTCTTGTTCTGGCACTGTTTTGGTAGCCTGAGGTATTTATCTATATATTTTTCCAAGCAAAACTTAATATGAACCTGAGGATTAGTTATATTTTTCTTGTTCTGGCACTGTTTTGGTAGCCTGAGGTATTTATCTATATATTTTTCCAAGCAAAACCTAATATGAACCTGAGGAAAGCTTTGTCACATTTTGGATGGCATTCTTGATAAACCCATCAACATAGACTAGTACACCTGATCAAAAAGGCTTTAATCCCGCACCTGCTATCAGAAAAAGGCTTTAATTGACAATGTCCATGGAATTAGATGAATTGAATGGAAAATGTGGACAAATTGCAAGATTATTCAACCTCGCAATTGTAAGATGCCAAATGAGAAGAGAAGAAAGGCAAGCAAAAACTGGTCGATTGCCATGGCAAAAGCTTGTCTGGTTTAGAAACTTCAATTCGGGTCTGTATAAGTGGAAAGAAGGGCGATCACAGAGACACCATCTGTCCCTACAAAATCCTAGCCAAACAGAAGCATCTTATCTCTATCCCGTCACCTCCTATCACATCGAGCAGCACTATTGATTTTACTTTTTCATTTCACGTGGTGGGGTGAAACGCTAGGAAGCATACAGGTGTAGATGTTTGTTAAATTGATTGCGTAGCGTATTACACAATCAAAAGACTTCAGCTTATTCCATAGAAATAGTGTATAGCATCCGTGTCTCCCCTAGATTGAAACCATGATGGATGGCATAACAAGCCATCATCCTAATTATTTTATGACCTACATGTCCACATAGCCTTGTGATGTTTTCCCTATATGGAACATGGATAGAGTGAGATACAGAGGGTAGGTCACAGGTCTTCTGTGTACGTTGAATTGATTTTATAAGTTATTGCACATTCAAGCATAGTTCATTTTTTCCATGGAAAAAGAGTTCATCAAATTTGATTTCCACATAAATTGGACAACCGAGTAAACCGGATTAGAATTGATTATTTACCTATAGCATAGTCAGACAGAAGTCCATCTTTTCTAGAGAGTGAGCTATCATATTTGATCTACAGATAAATTGGAAAAAGCCAAATAAACTAGATTAGACTGACTGTGGGAACTGAACTTGTTGAATCTATTGCTTTTCCTTCTTTAATCATATTCAGGTCGAAAATCTGCCTGACATTGGCATTGAGCTGATCATGTTACTTGTGCACACTGCACAGATCTATAAACGATGAATTGATCATTTAACCCATTGCAGAATCAGAGAGAATTTAGCTTATTTGATAAAAATCACATCTGATCTGCACATAAATGATAAATTGGACAAAACCAAATATTTTATTTTCACATTGAATTAATAATTTTACAAATAGATGGTTGGAGTAGTTTTAACTTTTTACTAAACTAGATTAGACTGGCTGTGGGAACTGATCTACTTGAATTTCTTACCTTTTCTTTCTAAATCATATTAAGGTGAAAATCCTGCTTGACATTGGGACTGATCTGACAACGTTTCTTGTACACAGATCTGCTGCATACTTTTTCATATTTGCCAAGGGATTTTAATTTCATTGAGCACACCAGCAACATTGGATGGAAAGAGTAAGTACATATTTTGTTTAGTGGCTTAAAATTTGAAACTTAGCAGTTGATGATTGAAATGGGCAATGATGGATGATACCTTCTATATTTGGTCATCTATGTATAAACTCATTTTGCCACAATAGTCATCAATTGGAACGTTTTATGCAGGCATCAGCGAGCTAGACCAATTATTATAGATCCTGGATTGTACATGTCAAAAAAGTCAGATGTTTTTTGGGTTTCACAAAAGAGAGGTGTTCCTACATCATTTAAATTGTTCACAGGTGAGGTGTTGGGTTCTGTTACACTTTTTCGTTCTCTTCTAATGTGAATATTAATAATGGACAAACATTTTCTAATGTGAAATGCTTGAACTAGGGAAATAACAGTTTATCTTGTTAAAGATATATTTGAACTTTTTCAAAAAGATTAAGTTTCTATGTTTTTGTTGCAACCAAATCTTGGGGATTGTAATTTTCTATTTCTATAAACGTGTAGTGTCCACAATGCAATAACAAGGCTGAGCTGGATGACATCAGAATTCTTTATGCCCCAGTTATAGCTGTCACTGCTCAACAATAGTGGCAGATCAGTCGTCTTTGTTGCAATACCCACAGTTTTCTATCATCAAGAGACAGCTGAATATAATTTTTTGAAGGCATTAGAAGGCTCCTCCCTCCCCAATTTCCATAAATATTTGTTTGGTGAAGGGTAAAGGTTCTGACAGAAAGGAAAACTTGCGAAATTCTAAGGCTCTTTTAATTTCTGTAATGCGCCTGAAAGCTCTTTTAATTTATGTCATGCACCTGAACATCATCTGCTTTCTAATTTTGTATAAGTAACACTATGCTTATCAAAGAAGCACAAAGCGTTAGACTAAAAGAACAAAAAGTTAAACAGACAAAAACTAATTACAAATCTGGATCATTTACGCCTTACCTGCGGAAATTGTTACCAAATTTTGTTGATTTTAAAAAGATCTACCCTTTTCAATGAAGGATGTAATAGTCTTAGGTTCTTGGTATGGATCTGCATGCTCTATACTATTAAGCATAGACAAATATCTTCTAATCTGTACTATTAAGCATAGACAAACATCTTCTAATGTGAAATGCTGTAATAGTCTTAGGTTCTTTGTGTGGACCTGCATGTTTTGTATTAATAATCATAAACAAACATCTTCTAATGTGAATATTAATAATGGACAAACATTTTCTAATGTGAAATGCTTGAACTAGGGAAATAACAGTTTATCTTGTTAATACCTGGGGAAATTGTTACCAAATTTTGTTGATTTTAAAAAGATCTACCCTTTTCAATGAAGGATGTAATAGTCTTAGGTTCTTGGTATGGATCTGCATGCTCTGTACTATTAAGCATAGACAAATATCTTCTAATCTGTACTATTAAGCATAGACAAACATCTTCTAATGTGAAATGCTGTAATAGTCTTAGGTTCTTTGTGTGGACCTGCATGTTTTGTATTAATAATCATAAACAAACATCTTCTAATGTGAATATTAATAATGGACAAACATTTTCTAATGTGAAATGCTTGAACTAGGGAAATAACAGTTTATCTTGTTAAAGATATATTTGACGCAGAAGCACTAGTGCAAACGATATCATGAGAAACAAGCATGTGGAGGTTAAAGAGATTTGAAGCAGAAATAACAATTTATCTTGTTAAAGATATATTTGAAGTAGAAGCACTAGTGCAAACGATATCATGAGAAACAAGCATGTGGAGGTTAAAGAGATTTGAAGCAGAAGCACTACTGCAAATGATATCATGAGAAACATGCATGTGTAGGTGAGTAAAGTTCTTCATCAAAGCAACATGAGCATTTGAAAGTAGGAGTTGTTAAATGTTCTATGTTTTTGTCTTTTCTTTTTTTGATATATTTTTTGAATGCGATGCATCCATGCATTGAAATTTCAGAAGTAAACAAGGTTTTCCACAAACTGATTAACTCTTCTAGAAAAATTTAACAATTCCAATTTGATAATCCTATCGGCCTCTCTTTGTACCTTTTGGGACAATTGCTAGTTTATGGTAGTGATGGACGAATATTATTTGTGGAATGCATATTATGGTTAAATGAATGGATGTGATTCTTTCTGTTAACCGTTACTGCAGCGGTGAGAACTCATATTATAAGTTTAAATTTGTATTTTGGAAGTTTCATTATTTTATTTTTAATTTCATAAATTTAATTAATTAATTTTATTTTTTTAAATTTCAAATTTCATGTACTATATAATATGTTCTGCATTATTTATATAGTTTAGATAGAAATTAAAGCAATTGTCTTTAAAGAGATTTTTTGGAAGTTTTTCTGGTGGGTTTTTCGGGTCAAAATCCGGCAGCAATTTATTGAGATCGCAAGTTTGATAGCTAGTTTCTCATCAAAGCCTCCCATGGGTTTTTCACGGTATTGAATCTAAATATGCACTTAAAAACCCATTTTAAACTTCACAAATCAAGATTTAACCTCAATTTTTTCCGCCGGATTCTGTCACCGGAATCTCCAAAAAATCGCACTGAAGACAACTCCGAA
>APFE031050235.1:0-10114 GCA_000404065.3 Pinus taeda
TTCACACAGCAGTGAATGTAAATGAAATTTTTACACACAGTGGTGTAAAATTTCAAAGGAGACAGAGTAATTTTGTTAAAATGTTTTGGTGAATCCCTCTGAGTGAAAGATGATGAATATGTATCAGTAATTTTGTTTTAATGAATAAAAATTCTTTTATGGTGGTGGAATACTCTGTTCTCAGTAAAAAAAATTAAAGCTTCCCTGTGCAAAAAGATCCTGGAGTAAAGGAAACAGAGCATTGCCTCTGTGTGCATGAATTTTTGTGTTTTGGGGATTTTGCCAGAAAAATCCCCAACAGAAACACATGGTGTGTGATTTCAAATTTGAATTTTATTTGCCCGCGCAAAACCTCATGTATGCCCCATGCCATAACCTCCAAACACATGGCGTACTGTCAAGGCAATTACTGGGATCTATCATGCGCATGGTGGATCATGTGGTATCGACATAATCATGTGTCATGTGTATGGTGGATCATGTGGCATCGACATAACCTATTGTTGATGAACGCGGAACTAGAATTTGCTAACGGAGAACGCAGAACTGGAATTTATTACTCGGAGAAATGATGCGCATGGGTTGACAGCCAAAACCGATGTAAGAACCCGTTTCCCAACACCGTCTTTAGAGTCTCTTAATGGTGCATTTATGTTTCTATAGAGGTAGAAATAGAACTCACTTTCGCAGCGAGTGTTGTAAAGACTTTTTTAAAAGCGAAAGGCAGATGGTCATATGATCTTGGAAGTTTCCCAGAGTTAACAACAACAGGCCCTGTAACGGCTATATTCAAAATAGTAAATAGGAAATTAGACATTTTCAATGGTTAAGAATAGCCGACCTAGTAAACCGTTGTGCGGAGATTAATAACTCGACGTTAATTTGTTATAAGATATTAGAATCAATTACTACAAATAATTTTATTGGGGTTGGATTGATTAATTTTCTTCATAATTTTATGGCGTGGGTTAATTTTCATAATAGCGACCAAATTCGAATTGGAATTAGGATTCGAATTGTTACGATACAAAAAGTTGTATGGAAATTTTTCAATTAAGAAAAAATTGGAATATCATAATAATTTTTTTTAGAGTAATGTTTTTTTCATTTTTTTTTTTTTTTTTTTTAATTTTAAATATTTTTTGTCCACATAAATATTTTTAACCGTGTTAAAGTAAACCCACAAGCACGCTTGTTTTTAACTCCAAAATCTCTAAACTTTCCCAAACTCAAAACTATATTTCTCTTTAGTTTCAAATATTTTTATAATTAATACAACTTAAAAATTCAGTATCAAAAACTCAAAGCTATATCCCTCCCTAATTTTAAATATTATATAAAATCATTTCTATTAAATATAGACATATTTAAAGAATCATGAAATTTGTTTACCTTTTAAAAAATAGGTTCAACTTCAAGTTTAGGGTTCAAATTCTTATTTTCTTGTTTTCTGAATGTTTTATTGAAATTGAAAACTGGGAAATTTCCCTACTCACAACATAGTTTCCATTTTGTCGTTCTGCAAGCCGTATCCTCCACCTGAGTTAACAAATCCATGTGAATAAACTATAAATCCTGATTTTTTGAATTTTCAGTCATCGATGTGATTAGCGATCGGAACCGGTCATTCACGTGATTAGCTACCATGAACCAAATCTAATTCGAGAGAATTTGGTCACTATGTATAAAATTACATGATTGCACGTGAGGTTAAATTTAATTCTAGAAAAATTTAGTAATTATGTGCAAAATTAGATGATTGCACATGAGTTTATCATGCTACTAGCACAGATCCATCTTAACTCCGGATGTACCAAGCATTACGAGGGATCAAATAGTTTGCACGTCAATGGATTTGATCCCTTTCTATACTTGGTAGGAATTGAAGATGGACTTAAGTTGTTTTAATTTCCCCCTTTAGATAAGTTATATTCCACATGAATACCATGGCTCATTTTTGTTTTTGTTATTATTTTATTTTGATATGGTTATTTTTATTTTGTTATTTTTAATTTTATTGAGAGGAAGACAAACATAATACTTATTTTTTTTAGTCATTTTTATTTTTTTTATTTTAATTTTTAGTCAGAGGACATGTTGTAGACTCCCAAAGGTTTATTAGTTTATGACGGACTAGTATAATTTATAGACGAAATGGTTTTTTAGAGCAATGTTCTAGTTAATTTTAATCAAAATCTCACAAAGATATTTAAAAACTTGAGTTTAAGTTGTTTAATTTGTAGAATTCGGGTGCCAAGGGTGTTGAATCCATTTATGCATTCAAAAAGCTATTTTAAAAAACAAAAAATTCACAATCTTGCTTGAGATTGTATCACAAGATTCCTGTGAAAATACCATTTCATCTATAAGTTAGACTAAATCGTTTATTATTGGTAGCTACATGTCAGGGAGACTTGCCTGACAGATCAAATCTCTTTTCACTACATGTTAAGTGGGCTAGCCTAGAGGGATCAAAAGGTTATTTTAATAATTAATTATAAATAGCAATTGCACCAGATGTTGCAAAGGAAACATCGTAAAGAGAAAACAAATGGAGAAAGAGCATAAATGAACACAAATGTGATATGTTAGAATTTGAGTGAGAGAAAAATCATGGTGTTGAAAGTAAAGTGAACTCCTCTTTCGTTATCCTATTGATTTGAGTTGCAATATGTCAATTGAGGGAATGCTAAGTAATATTTTCAACATTGTACTTGTGGTCCATCAATGTGTTTTTACTTCACCTAATACGTATTTTTTATACCTTGTACATCCTCTCCGACGAATACTCCTACTAACTATTATTGCTTTCTCTTTGCTGAATTTCCATACAAATGTACTGATTCAACTAACCAGGATGTCAGACTTATATCATCAACTACCACTTGTTTTTTGGTTTATAATTCCCTTTAGGAGGTTTCGAGAATAACCTAGGCCTTGTATTTAGAAACCAATAGTAACAATTACTTTTTTCTTTTAATATCGATCAACAAAAGAATCGTAAAATTCTCATGACTGACCTATTCCCTATTTTTGGCATGTAAATGTTATAAAAGGATTTAGTTCCATTAAGGGAACAGGAAACACGAGATAGTACCGTCATTTTTGTTTTGTAATTCACATTTATTTAAATATAAGAACATTGTTGGTGATGATTTTATAGATTCTGTGTTGTATTCTTAGCTAGCTCTTAATTTATCCCTGCGCCCTACTAGGGAGGAAGGGCCCTTATCTTTAGCAGGGATTGTAGTCGTAGTTTTAGAAGTAGATTAATGATTTATTTTTTCATAAGTGTGAATTTATTTTTGTCACTGTATAATTCATAGAAAATATTACTTCTGTTTTTCATATTTATGATATGTTGTTACACAGTATTGATTTAAGCTGTAATATTTGATTAGTTGGTTCAGTCATTGATATTGTGTGTGGCATGCCCATTTCTTGGTAAAACATGAAGTGTGATTTCATTCCTATACAATGCTTTTTGATTTCTACAATTGGTTCAACAACATTTATTTCCATTTTTTATTCCTATTATTGGTTGTTATGTATCGGCACAGATAGTGCATAAACCTTTTAGATAAACAGATCTACCTTGGTTGACAATTAAATGGTTGTGATTCAGTCAACTAAACAACGATTAAACCAACACAACAACTATGAATTTTCTATCGATTATGACATGATTGTTAGTCCTAGTAAAGGTTGATTTCAAATTGATTGATAAGATTGTCTTGATATGTGGAACATGTAGTTGACATGTGTGATAAGTTGTAGGGTAACATGATAGGCATTAGTGTGAAAAGGTAACACTTGATGTGTATATATAACTAAAAGTTGGGTGATGTGATAATACATATTAAGTCTCCATTGAAACAAGGTAAAAATGTAAAAGGAATTGGACAAGAATTCTTTTGGCTATATTTGGAAAACTTCATTCCAAACAATTTAGTGCTTTGAATATAGGGAGTCTTCTTAACCTTGATTTTGGTCACATTATGTGGATATGTGCTAGATTCATGAACATGTACTTGAAAGGTATATTAGCTAGTCTCTAGTTATAGGAGGATCTGTCAAGATAATTGGAGTCCCTTAATAGATGGCGTGGATCTGTTCAGTTGCAAGGCATCAAGCTTTGCATGACATGATAAGGTAACTAATGTATTGCTATATTTATTCATGCACTGACATTATCTATTTATGGAAACATAATGCAAGGAGTTGCATGGCATGAGAGAATTCCATGAACCTTGAAGAAGGATCAAGTTGAGATTTCCTTTGGAAGCACTAGGAACCATGGGGATTAAGTGATGGTGTCTATTATTAGTCTTTTTCTTTTGGTCTTTTGTGATTGTTACACTTGATTCGAGATTTTTTGTGTGCCTGGTACAGAGCTATGCCAATTTTTTGCAGTGTCGTATTGTTGTTATGGGCTTTCATGATCTTCTTGTTTGTTTCTTGGGTTTCCTTTTATTGTTTTGAGCCTTGGAAATTGGTTGGGAAAGAGGAAATTTAAAGGAGCTCTGATAGAGCGATGGTGACACCTGGTAGGTAATGAAGACTTAGATGAAGATTTGTGCATGAGTAAGCGCAATGGAAGGTAAGACTATGACAGTCGGTTGGACTGGTTGGGTCGATTGTGGTAAATGCACGATGACAAGACAAACATGTGAAAGGTAACTAGAAAAGATAAATTAAATGGATCCGAGGTGTTAGATACCTTGGCTATGTTGGGAAAAAATTCTCTCAATGTTGTACATATTGTACACAGATAAAGGAAGTTCTCTTAACTGAGACCTTATGTTATCTGGTAATTATGTCATGATCATGATTATGTTGATGTTTCTATATGTATGCATATATGCATGTATGTCGTTGTCTAATAGGATGATGGTTGTTTTATGCTAATGATTATATATGTATGTATTCATGTTGTCACTATTTGACACGGTTGTCAAGGATTGTTTTTGTGGAGGAATGATTTCTTATGCATGTGAATGGCATGAAGAGATTCCTGGTTCATGAGGAATCACGTGGGAGGAGTAGTCACGACAAATATACAAGGTCAGTATCATGTAGATATGAATTGATATTGTATACTTGTATTATGCCTATGTTTATGATAGGTAATGTGGAAGGATAAATCAATGAAATGAAAGTTGTGTGGTCTGCGACATGCTAAGACAAGCATAGATAAGACACTGGGAGTAAGGTTTCTTTGGTAGAGACAGTGTGCTTTTGGATGTGAGATACTATTGTTGTGTATAGATAATGTTGTGTGAATATTTCATATGCAGTGTTGGGTATAGATGATGCTATGTACATGATGGATATGCATTGTTGTGTGCATATGATGATATGTATTTATGGTGTTGTGTGCATTATTTTACAAGTGGTGTTGTGAGCATGTAGTGTCATGTACATGTTGTACATGTAATGCTCTATGCATGTGGTGTTGTGTACATGTCATGCATGTGATGCTATGTACATGTGGTGTCGTAGACATGTCGTGCATATGGTATAATGTACATGTGGTATTGTGTACACGTTGTACAAGTGGTGCAGTGCACATGTGGCATTGGTTACATGTTGTGCAAGTGGCGCCATGTACACATGATGTTGTGCACGTGTTGTGTAGGTAGTTGCAGTGTACAGATGATACTATGTACATGTGGTACATAAGGTAATGGTGTAGATGCATGTATTGCATGGTGTTATTTGACGTGTGTAGTTGTATGTGTGTGATGCACACCATGTTGATGTGCACATGGTTGATGAGAAGGCACTTGGTGTTTTTCTGGTGTGGCAACCGATCCAGAGTGTGTACAGAATAAAGACAAACGTGAAAGCTAAGGATTGAGTAAAGGATAAGTATCAATATTTTATTTCAGCTTTAGTATGCATGTGATTTATGATTATGTTGTATGATGATTACATGTGATCTATGATTGTGTTTATGATGGTTACATTTTGAGCTAACCTGATGTGATATTTTTATACATGTTGATTTGGTCAAATATGCTAGTTTGACTTGTTGTGACAAGAAGCGAACATGAATGCAAATGTACCTTATTGATGCATTACTAATGAGGTATGATTTGAGGTTATTTCAATTTATTTGAATCTAATGGAAATTTTGTTTTTGGAATAGGAATGCATGAACATTCCTGGTTGGGAGGTTTAAATCAACTGCAAGTATCGACATCAACAATGAAATAAATTGGAACATTCAGCACTATGTTGGCATAGTACTTTAGGAGTAGGGCCATTGTGGGGCACTAGTATTCAATAGTGTCCATTGATTTCCATGAGCATGATATGAATGGTATGATGGTTTTTTTGGTAGGGATATGCCATGTTTTTGTATCTTCTGATGTGAGAAAGCCTTGCCAAGGGATGGATCACCGGGATAGAGGATTTCGGGGAACTTAATAAGTGAGTCACTGCATGAGTGGGGTGACTAATTGATCTGAAAATCACTCTTGAGTGATCTCAGTTAAAGAATTATTGAAGGAAGGTATTACAGACTCATGTGTTGGTGCGTGTCTATGTTATTTTAGGTAACGGATTGATCAGATTGCAAAATACACAGACATTGGAAAATGGAAAATAGTAAGAGAAAAACAGTAAGAAAATACAAATAAAGATTTCACCCTATCCTCCAAGACTGCGTCTTTGGTCCAGCTTTCGGTGGTGGCCTTCTTTTATTGTGTCTTTAAAGCATAGATTTACAATGAGGAGCTCAATCTGACTCTCCTGAAATAGAATTGCTTGGCAGGGTGGTTCTTGAATTCCCCAAGCCACTAGAGTGCACAGAATCTTTTCCTTTCCAAGTCTTGACCTCTCTAGTCTTTAATGGGAGGAGCCCAATGTGGTGCTCAATTCCCTATAGATCCTCTTAGGGATTTGCTTGAACCTCTCAAGCTTTATGTCTGCTCGAATGCTGCCTTATGCTGCAAGTCAGCTCAACTCTCTATGTTTCTGATTTTTGCTTCACTGTCTCTTCTTTTCTATGTCTTCACTTTCTTCTCCTCTCAGTGTCTTCTGTTCTATCTATTCATGGCTTAAAGGCAATTTGTCTCACGACTGTTCAATTCCTCTTCCACCCTTGTCGGATCGCATGTTGCTGCTCATTTAGAGTTCCCTGTCTCTATGTCATCGTCAATGGCTCACAAGGAGTAGCCACTTGTCCTCTCGCGAACTACGCCAGCTCTTCCTCAATTGTTTAGTTTTTTTGGTTACGATATGCAACGACTCACCCACCAACTTAATGGTCAAATCGGACCTCAAACTCTTATATGTCGCAGCTTAATCCCTTGTCAAATCTAGTTTCTCCATCAGGCGCGATCTCATCCGTCAGATCTGGAGCCTCCAGATCATATGCCCTTCGCTCATTTCGCGCGGTTGACCTGCTCAACCGTTAGCGCACGATGAGAAGTGGTTTTCTCTCTCATCCATCTGCCACACATTAGGCGCTGAATGGAATTGCTCGTTTTTCCCAAAATCTGCTTATTTCCCAAGGGTGCCCCCGATATACCGTCAGTTTTGGAGCGCGGGTCTCGCCTTTTTCCTTAGCGCTTTCCCCACGGTTTCTCGGCTTCCATGCGACCGAGCGCTTTAGGGCTCTTTTTCCCAACGATGCGTGATTAAGTGCTAATTGCGCATCAGAAATGCCCTCTATTTCCCAATTTGGGCTTCCCAAGTGCTACTTTTGCCTCTTGCGTGGTCTCCATGGGCCTCGGTTAGTGCACTTTGACCAAGGTCCTCGTCGTTCCTTGTTGGCTGAAACTGCCACTATCAGAGGTCTTCTTGATCACTCTTTGTTCACAAGTTTGAGTTCTATCTCGTTTTGATATAGTCATGGCATCTTGATTATTTTTCATGGATCCAATTCGGATCACGACCTTCCCACTAAAAAATCTTTTGGACCACCAAAAGTTGGTTTTCAAGCATCGACTAAGTGAGGGTACAATTGTCTCACTTGTCCAATCTCTATCCACTTTTCACTACTCGGCTTTGAACCCTTGAGCCCAATTCTGAGGTACTCAACATCTCCTCTCTGCTTCGTCCTCACCTTCCTGTCCATAACTGTGTCCTCCTATAATTCATTAAGGTATTTAGGTAGCAAGTCATCAATAGAAGGTAACTGACTCCGCTCTTTGAGATGCTCAATTAGTGAGGGTTCAAACAATCTCAAGCAGTGTACATTCATGACTAAGTAGATGTGCATGTAAG
This sequence comes from Pinus taeda, assembly GCA_000404065.3. NCBI lineage: Eukaryota > Viridiplantae > Streptophyta > Pinopsida > Pinales > Pinaceae > Pinus > Pinus taeda. Next base: position 8,236 of record APFE031050235.1, read on the forward strand.
CTCGTAGATCAAGGCGAAAAGCATTGTCACCAATCTTCTCAAGTATTTTGAAAGGTCCATACCTCATAGGCTTTAGCTTTTTACCTTCACCTTCCATCCTGTCCTTACTGATGTATAGCCAGACTTGGTCACCAACTTGGAAACTATGCTCCATCCCATGCTTGTCATGCCTTGCCTTGTATTTGGCTTGGTTCTTTTCCAGTTTCTCTTGTACTACTTGGTGGATCTCTTAGATTTGTTCAATGAACCTAGTTGCCCTGTCCACATCACTGTGTCCATCAACTATGGTATCTTTACCAAAGACAAAATCCAAAGGAGGCCTTGGTGTGAAACCATAACAGGTCTCAAAAGGATATCTCTGTGTAGAACAATGTTTTGCTCTGTTGTAAGCATGTTGCACATAACACAAATGTTCATCTCAAAGCTTAGGATGTTTGCTACAATATCCTCTGAGTAACTGGATCACTCTCCTATTAACTACTTCTGTCTGGCCATCAGTTTATGGATGAAAAGTTGTGCTTTTCTTTAGTTTGGTGTCCATAAGTCCCCACAGACTTGACCAAAACTTCCCCACAAATCGGGTGTCTTGATCAGATACAATGGAAGTGGGTAGTCCAAAATGAACCCATACATTTTCAAAGAACAGTTTTGCAGTTTGTTCAGCTATAATTTGTTTATTACAAGGTATCAAGATACACATTTTGCTGAGCCTATCCACAACAATATATAGATAATCATGACCTTTCCTATATTTAGGTAGTCCTCCAACAAAATCCATGGAAACACTTTCCCAAGGGTGAGAAAGAACTGGTAATGGAGTGTACAAGCCTAGTTTTCTATTGTTGGGCTTGCTTTTAGCACACATAGTACACCCTCTAACATATCTACAAACTGTCTCATTCATTTTCGGCCAATAAAAAACCCTTTGCAGCTGTGCAACTGTTTTACTTACGCCAAAGTGACTTGATATCAGAGAAGTGTGTGCTTCTCTAATTATCTTTACTCTCTCAGTTTGTGAAATGCATAACTTCCCACAATGGTATAAGAGTTAGCCCTTTACATGATATTCCAATTCTTCTACTCGTTTGCCTTGACTTAAAGCTGCATATACATCTTTAAAGTCTATATCTTGAGCATATTGTTTAATGTAGCTTACATGTAGCACAAAATTATGCTTAAGTATAGTAGATGCATTTATAATGGGTCTAGATAACATATCTGCAACTTTATTCTGTATGCCCTTTTATATCTAATGACTAAATGAAACTGTTGTAGAAACCCATCCATATATAGTGCCTTGATTGCTGCAACTTAGTTTGTGAGTGTAGATATTGAAGTGGCTAATGATTAGTATGTATTACTGTCTCTTTGCCCATTAAGTAATGTTTCCACTTTTTCATACTCTGTACTAATGCATCCAATTCTTTATCATATGTAGGATAGTTAACTACTGTAGGATTAAAAGTCTCATAATGATAACATATGGGTTTATTGTGTAGTGTCAACATTGCTCCCATGGCATAGTCACTGGCATCTGTTTAGATCTCAAATGGTCTTTGAAGATTAGGCAGTGCTAGTACAGGTGTTGTACTAATATTTTCTCTCAAGGCGTCGAAGGTTTTCTATTGTTTTCCTCCCCACTGAAACACCTTGTTCAATCCGGTTAAAGCATGTAAGGGAGCTGCAATTAAGGAAAAGTTAGAAATGAACTTCCTCCAATATTGTGTTGCTCCTAGGAAGTTTCTCACTTCTGTAGCAGACTTGGGTTTAGGCCAGTTTACAATGACTGCCACTTTAGAGTGATCTATTTTCAATTCACCACCCCCTACTATATGACCCAAATAATTCAGAGATGTTTTGCCAAATTCACATTTTGAGA
>APFE031050235.1:12417-32942 GCA_000404065.3 Pinus taeda
CAAAATGATTGGTGACCCACATGGTGATGTGCTAGGCCTGATGAACCCTTTCTCGAGCAACTCCTGCACCTGCTTCTTGATTTCAACATTCTCTAAAGTAGACAGCTTGTACATTCCAATGTTAGGCAATGGAGCATCTTGCTGCAAAATAATATCATGTACTATTTCCTTTTTGGGTGGCAGACCTTTAGGTTCTTGAAACAATATATCATACTCTGAAACAACCTTTTCCAAATTAGCTTGTTGTTTAGCATTACAGCTCTCAAATACATTGGTTTTTTCAGGTTTCTTTTCCTTTACAACCATCAGTAAGAATTGTTTGCATGAATATATCATTCTTTTCATCTGCCCTGAGTTTATGAGATTATAATTATTCTTCAGCTTATGATCTCTTACAAAGTATTCGATTCCATCTTTAACAAGTAGATACTTGTTCTCAGCTCTATAGAAAATAGTTTTTCTATCATACAAGTAAGGACTTCGTTAAACAATTCCACATATATCCAAAGGAATTATGTCTAACTCAACCTCATCTACAAATGCTGACCCAAAGGAAAACTTGAGTTTGCACTGTCTAGTCACTTGTAGTTGTGCTTTATCAGTCAACCATCCTAATGGGTATGGTTTCTTGTGAGGTGTAGTTGCTAATCCCAGTTTCTTTACAATTTCTTCAGAAATCAAATTTACTTGTGAGCCACTATCAAACAAAGTATCAATCTTTTGATGTTTGAAAATAACTCGAATATGAAAAAGCTCATGTCTTTTTCTCCCATGTTCTTCATCAATAATAGTTTGAGTAGAATTACTAGTAGTTGCTTCAGAATTCATACCTTTTATACCTGTGGCTGCAATGATTGTTTCATCTCCCGAGTGTGACCCCAAATATTTCTGAATAGCTGTAGTAGTCTTCTTCTTCTTTCCCTTGGACTTCTTAGGTCTCAGCTTTGGATGTAGAATCCAACAGTGCTCATCATCATGCCCCTCCTTTTTACAGTGAGTGCATGAAGCTTTGCCTTTCTGTGCAGTGTTAGCCTTCCTGTCTTTCCACTTCTGCTTTCTTTTCTCCTTACTCTTGCTTGCAGTGGGTTGGGATGGTCCCCCAACTTCTAGATTTCCATTCTTTCCTCTAGCTTCTAGATGAGTAGCTTGTACAGATACCTCATCTATACTAGTGGGATTAAACATGAGGATGGTATGCCTCATGTAGTTGTGTAGACCACCAATGTACATGAAGAGATTCTTTGGTGAGTCTAATGAGATCCCTAGAATCAATGCTCTCTTTCTAAATTCTTGAGTATACCCTTGCACACTTTTCCTTTTCAACTACCGAAGATTTTTCCAACTCATCATGGCTTGTTGCATGTAGGCCAATGGATAGAACTGCTTCTTAATCGCAAAAACAAAGTCACTCCAGACAGAGATAGTCTTACCATGTCTCTTTATGTCAGCTTGGGTTCTGCCTTCCCACCAAACCAAGGCAGTGCCTCCAAGGCGTAGGCTTGCCGAATGAATTTTTCTCTTGTCTAAGTCAATGTTTTGCACCCTGCAATACACCAATTTGTCTAATCCAATTGTCCAAATTTTTAGCATTTAGCTTTCCATCATATATAGGAAAATCAAATTTAACATCTAGCTTAATCAAAGATGCTTTCTTATTATGCACAGGGCTATTAGGAGGTGTGAGAAAGCTTTCCTCTTTCCCTTTTCCTTTTGAGTGTTCATGGGAATGAAATTCATCTTCATCTTTATCTTGTTTAGAACCTGATGAATCTTCATCCTTATGCTTTCTAAAGTCCCTATACATTTCTTCTACCATAGAATTTATAGCTAGGAAACTCTCCATGAATTGAGGGTCCAGCCCCATAGAACCTTCCTCTGACATTGTCTTCCGAGGATAGACTCTCCCAATTTCAGGATTAGTTTTGACCAACTCTCCTTCTCCTAATTTGAGCTTTGATCTAGTGAGCATTCAACAGCTAAACCGACACAAGCTTTTCTAACCTTATAGCCTTTGCTCTGATACCACTTGATCTGATAATCACCCTATGAGTGACATCAATTAAAGATTTATTAAATGAAGGTATTACAGACTTGTGTGCTGGTGTGTGTCTATGTTATTTAAGCAATGGATCGATCAGATTGCCAATACATAGAAAATTGAACGGAAAGATAGCAGAGAAATATAGTAAGCAAATACAAGAACACAAGGAATTAATAAGGAGTTCACCCTATTCTTCGGGGCTACATCTTCGATCCATCTTTCAATGGTGTCCTTGTTTTATTGTGTCTTTAAGTACAGAATTACAATACAGGGACTCAATGTGAGTTCTCCTGAAGTAGGTTGGCAGGGTGGTTCTTGGATTCCCCAAGCCACTGGAGTACACAGACTCTTCTTCTTCCTACTAGCTCTGTGACCTTTTGGTCTTCAATGGAAAGAGCCAAATGTGGTGCTTTGTCCAAACAGATTCCTCTATGGGATGGCTTGAATCTCTCAAGATCTCCGGTGCTCAATGCCACCATTGGTCAGCTCGGCCCTCTGTCTCTTCCTACTTTTTCTTTACTACCTACCTTCTTCTCTAGTTTCTGTCTCTCAGTGTTCAATCCTCCTCTCGAGGTTTTCTTTGACTGACTCCAACTTGTGTATTATGTCTCTGTTCATGGCTTTTAGCCATTCGTTCCAATGCCTATTCGGTTCCTCGTCCATCTTTGTTTGTTCACCTTCTGTAGCTGCGCTTGGAGTTCCTTGTTCGACGTCATCATGAATACCCAGGTAGTGGCCACATATCCTCCTCTAATAGCTACCAGCCTGCTTCGTCGGTTTGTTCCTTCAATTACATCATGGATGCGTTCTTCCTCCACTATGGCAATCAAACAGATTCCAAATCCTTCTAAAACACGGCGTATTCCTTCATCGATTTCGCTTCCTCCATCGGGCTTGATCTCAGCCGTCTGATCTGGTGCCTTTAGATCTGATGCCATGCGCATGCGCCATGTGGTTGACTTGCTCGACTGATAACGCATGATCAACGACGGTCTTCTCTCACCTCCACTTACCACACATTGATCGATTTATGGAATCGCTCCGCTTTCATCCAAAACCTCTTACCGTTTGTGGGCACCCCGATCAATATCACTGCTTTTCCAGAGCGCGGGTCCCACCTTTGTATGTTAGCAGTTTTCACTTTTCTGCCCGCAGTTCTCTGATTCCCCCATGCGACCGAGTGCTCGGGCTTTTCCTTCATTATGGCCCTGTTCACCCAGTGATGCGCTAATCGTACATCAAAAACCTCCTTATTTTCTCGATCTAGGCCTCCCATAGGCTACTTTGACCTCCCGCGCAGTCTCCATGGGCCTCGGTCAGCACCCTTCGGCCGAGGTCCATGTCGTTCCACGTTGGCTACCATTTCCACTAGTTCAGGGTGTCTTTGATTGTTGTTTTATAATTTTTAGAGATTTGTCCCTACCTGATACAATCATGGTTCTTTGATAGTTGTTGATGGATCCAATTCAGATCATTTTTCCTTTCTTATGATTGTCCTGCCACCATCCATTTACCCCAGTGGACCCAATCAATATAACTAGTTATGATATTCTTGCCTTTAGTTTCCCTTATACATGCATCAAGCTTCATTCGGGTCTTACATTAACTATTGGATTTCATTCATCTCTCCCTAAGATCCATTAACTTTCATCTTTCCCCCAAACAATATTCAAGACCCTCAAAACATAAAAGGAAATAAAAAGAAGTGAAAAATAAGAAAACCATGAAAAGGAACTAGCAATACAACACCACATACAAAGTTGCATGGCCATGCACTAGACATAAAAAAAAAAAAACTGAAAATCAAGTGCAAAATTATCACAAGGAATTGAAAGCACGATAGTAGAAACAAACACCATGACTCAATCCCCATGATTTTCCAGTGCTTCCAAGGTTTCATAAATAAAATCTCAACTCGAGCCTTCATCAAGACCTTATGGTAGTCTCTTTTACCATGTAATCCCTACATCATGCTACCATACATGCATAATTGTGAGTGTATAAATAAATATAACAATATACTAGTTATCTTACATTGTTGTACGAAGCATACTTCCTTATAACCGAACATGTACATATCTCATCTCTCAAGGGGCTCCTATTCCTTGATGAATCCTATCTATAAATAGAAAGAATTTGTTATTCCTATTAAATACATGTTCCAAAATATAACACATATCCACATAATGCTAGAATAAATGAAGGTTAAGAAGACTTCATGTATCATGCAAAGCACTCATTTGTTTGGAGTTGCATTTTCCAAACATAGCCAAAAAAATTTCACCCAATTCCCTTATTTTACTTTTTCGTTGCTCCAATTGAGGCTTATTATGTACTATCACATCGCCTGGTTGTTAGTTATATAAAAAAAATCAACTGTTACATTTTCATGCTAATACCAAGCATGTTGCCTCGGAACTATTCACACGTGTCAGCCACATGTTCCAAAGATTTAAACATCATGTCTATTAGTTTGAAATCAACCTTTACCATGACTAAAATCCATGTCATAATCAAATCACAATCATTAATCATAACACTGCAACTAGCACCCACTTTGCACTCAAGTGCATATTAGCTGTCTCACTGCATATTGTGTTAGTACAACTTCCTTAAAACAAGATCATTTCTTTGTGCAATATTACAGAAAGATACTCATATCATGTAATTAATGAAACATTCAAAAAAAACTTTTAACATACCATGTTAAATAAACCAAATAGATTACATAACCAAACTCATACATCGATGTATCTCAGGGGAGGCTATTACATCTACTCAAGTCAATTTATATTAGTATGACATAATATCACAAGTATATCGACTCATACTTGAATGTCATAACCATAACCATTTGTATATGCTAATCTAAATTATCACAATACATATAACATCAAGATCTTGGCTACAATGACCATAATCAATGTGCATATGACTGCAATGTATATAACAACAATTTAACTACCATGCATGACTAACTAACACACGTGCATATGAATGCACTAATTGTTACACATTATTTTGTCACGCCTCCTACACTTCCCTATGACATACCTCGAAGTTCTTGAAACATGGCCATCATGTAGTGTACTCATCCAGATATGCAACTCACATTCTCCCTAAAACATTGATGGAAAAATTCCTTAAGCCTCCCTTGAAGAAAAGAGCAATAAAACCCTAATTTGAGGATCATCACTCCCCTGACTTGGCTACCCGTGCTGGTCGCTAGCTGCACTTCACTAGCTTCACACTGCTAGTGCACTTTTGGCTTGGATACACACGATGATCCCTAGAAGGTAATTTTTCCCAAAGAGGACAAGAAGCTTCATCATCTAGAGGCTTCCATAATGACAAACTAGAGGTTGCTCAGTGTGGATGAGGTCGAGCTCTCTCAACTTGGACCTTTGATCTTATCTCTATGAGATACCTCCTCGAGAAGAAGGTTTTCTCCTCTCTTTATATAGATCTTAAATCCCTTTCCCTGTCTAACTATTCATCCTCTTCCATTCTTAAATGGTTGGTCTTTGGCTATTTGCACCCTTATGATGAGATTATGCCTACATGCTACTCATTTTGCTTGGAGAAGGACTACTTGAAGAGCTTGAGCTTCGACTTGGACATTCACTCAAGGAGATCTTATTGAAATCAAGGCTTGGTTGTATGCTCCCTCCTTTATTCTATTAATATATACAACTGTAGGTTCACTTTCCATAAATGTGTGTATTAATGCATCATTTATCTTAATGCTCCTTGATCTGTTAAGTAGGTTACTTTCAATTATGTTATTTATACTTATATGTTTTGTTGTGTCTTGATCTCTTGTGTAGGCATTCAAAAGTTGTGAGCAATAGGACCGAGCCTGTGGCACAAGCGATTCGAGGTATTCAACAAAGGAGGAAATTATAGCATTAGAACGAGGTATGCCATCTTATTCTTCTCCTATTTCGATTGTAACTTAGGAAAGTGTCTAGTATATTGTCACATAGGTTGCTAGTCCCACTCATTGGGCTAGAGGGATCGTCTCTGTCTACAGAAAGGATTTTCCTAGACAACACTAATTAACATCTATCATGAAGGTAACCACAACAACAATAGAATGACTGGCATATACATCACCAAAATTCTTATAACAACCATTAACCAACATACCTACAAACCCAACATACAAACTTGTATGATGATCCACCCTTACCCCAAGGTTTAGTGTTGCAACCTCGCTCAAATTATATGCATCTCCAACTCTATCTTAGCCAACATATCAACATCTTAACATACCAACAACACCATGATGACACGATACCACTACAATTTCCATCAAATGCATACATAATAAACATGTAGACAACTAACATGCATGCATGAAAAACAAATTTCACCCATCTAGTCCAAGTGTTGAACCTAGAAGCTATGATAACAATATGTAACCACCCCTCCCATATCTACAAACTTTCACTAGCCTACTAGGGTAAGCATAAGCTGAAGGATACTATGACATGACTCGACCTCCTAGTTTACATGAAGGAAATGGAGTTGACAAGATGAAATCTTACTGACCTTCCTCAGGAGATACAAGATCCCCAGGAGCTAAACAACAACTCTAGGTACCCAAACCCTAAGTTAACATTCCTTTTAGGGATATGGAATCCCAATCTCTTTCATAACAAGGAAATCCACTAGCTATAACTCTCCAGTAGCATGGATAACCCCACCTCCTAGAGACTGCAGTATATATTTTCCATTTATGAGCACACGACCCCAAAATCTGAGCCACTTTTTTAGGGCTAGTATCAAGACCTCTACCTAGAAATTGATGGAACATTATAAAATTATTAATGAAACCAATAAAAATCCATTAATGCAAAATTAGTCAAGAACTTGGCGTAGCTAGGCCTAACCATGACAATCATCCTGTCAAACACATAGTGAACATGAAATCTACAGGTCATGAATGCATATTTAGGTATAAGGGTCTGATACTTAGAAAAGAATCATCAAGAAGGTATACTAAGCTCTCACAATAGCTACAATAAGATATATTATTTCATGCATTCAATAACCATTCATTTACTAATCAAAACAAGATAGGAGCCATAACTGGAATCTGTCATAAACCCATGTTATAACCAACATATAACTAGAATAATAAAAATGATAGAACAACCATCAAATCCACATCATAACAAGTACATTTACTCATAAAATACAAGAGGAAAATAAATGTTATTAACATGTGGAAAATCCAACTAAGTTAGGGACTTCCACGTACCACCCAACCATAGATTGGGCTCAAACTAATCCTTCTTCCAACCAATCACCATCATGCCATATTCTAAGCATGAATGTGGGATATCATGGGATAAACCAATACATAAACAACCAAGGGAATTCAGAGGTTAAACCACCTCTACCCTCACATTATCATGAGCTCTTGTAAACCACTCCCAAGATCACAAAACCAAACCAAGCTTGGATGCCTCAAAATTCCTTCACCATCGCTTAAGAAATTTTCCTATCTCCACCCACCTATTGAGGGATTCCTAGAGAAAACCGTCTACACCCTTAAACCTTAGGATTTTCATGAGACCACCTCACCTAGATCCAAAACCATCAAACTATCAAAAGCTCAACCAAGAATGAATCTCATCACGCCATGACTATTCAAAAATTGGCAAGGCAAGGTTGAAACCACTATCAAACCAAGTAAAACCAATGTTAATGACAACAAATGAACCAAATACACACATGCATATACCATGCATGCCAAACCTAGCAAGGAAATCATACATGCAACTCAATACCTTCAAGTAATCCAGATGTAGTTGCTTGATCCAACTCTTCCTTGTTTGACCTTTACTTTAATTTGTTTTATTTGTCCTTCCTTTGTTTTTCCTTGCTTTCCTTTGCTTTCTTGCTTGCTTTCTTACTTCCTCCTTTTGGTTCTCTTCCCCTTTATGAAGCCATTCCAAAGCTAAACTAACAAAAGGTTGTAAACTGGTGCTCTGATGCCTTTTTATTATTGATGCCTCTAATTTCTTCATTTTCCCTCTATTTTCCTTCAATTTACTCCTCCCATCCAGCCTGCAACCTTTCATCTCCTTTCTCATATTTTTTTATATTTTCATAAGTAAATGCCAATAATTACCACTTTCCCTTTCTAAAGACTTTTCTAATGCCTTTTACAGTTTCCTTCAGTCATAATAAACCAAAATGAATACCCGCTAGGATGCTTTTCCCAAAATTTAGCTTGGAATATGTGTCCCATGACCTTCATCTTATTTTGTATTTATTAACTTTATTACATGAAATTTTAACTTGGGGTTGTTACAGACAAACTAGACAACATCTCTCTTCATGCCTACCTAAAAGAAGAGTTTCTTCATGTTTACATACATCTTCTTCATGCTAGGATGTGCACAATAGAGTACTTTATATGACTCCTCGAGGAAATTTCTTCATATACCCCCTTCCTTAGTTCTATACCTTCTCCCTTAAAATCTCAATATTCCATCTAGTTCAAGGATATAGCGCTCAAACTTTGGTACTCCCTACTTCCCATCCTAGAGAACTAATGTCACATTCACATACCAAATGTCTTAAACGAGTTTACCCAACACACGCTCCCTCAAATTGACCTTTAAGGGTACTAGGGAGAAGGTTTATGACCTCCTTCTTAGTGAATTGGCCAACACATTCTCCTTTCCCTTGATGTACAAAATCCAAAAATCATACTCACTCTTGAATTCACTCCACTATCTATGGCTAGAATTCACATCCCTCTAAGTGAAGAGATGCTCAACAAGTGAAGAGATGGCCAAAGTTCTCAACAAGGTAGCATCTCCATAATTTCAAGGCTAGCATCACAATTTCTGATTCTAAGTCATGGGAGTGTACAATTATTCATGCTTCTTCAAATTCCTAGATGCATAAGCTATTTCTCAACCTTCATGAAATAAAAAATCTCATAATCATTGTTTTGAAGCATTCGTGAAAACTATGAAGTCCTTCTCCATATTAGATAATCAAAGGATTGGTGCACTAGTTAGTGATCTCTTTAATTCAATAAACAAAGTATCACATTCATTTTTCCTTTCATACCTAGCCCCTTTCACTTTAATGTGATAATGGGTTTCACAATATTTGATAATTTCCTCCTAGCCTCATAACATTACTCACTTCATGAGCATTTTTATGAACTGTACAATTCATTATGGCCTTCACCTTTTCTGATTCAACTAAAATCCATTCTCCTAAGAAGATGTGCTTGAGGTAAAGATTTTTCTTCCGAAGGAAAGAAAATTTTAGCACCTTTGCATAAAGCTTGTTTTTCCTTAATAATTTCACCATAACCCCTATGTGCCCTTCATACAGATTTTCATTATTAGAATACACAAGAATATCATCCAGAAATACATGCATAAATTCTTCTAAATACTTTTAAAACACGTCATTCATGAGACTCAAGAAAACTAATGGTGCATTGGTTAGGCCAAGCGACACTACTATGAACACATAATTCCAAAATTGAGTCGAAAAGGTAGTTTTTGGGATGTCACCTACCTTAATCATCAATTGGTGGTATCTAGATCACAGATGGATCTCTGAGAAAACCAATACTCTCTTAATTTACTCAAATAATTCATCTATTCTAGGTATCTAGTACCTACTGTTTATTGTGCCTAGATTCAATTCCTTATAATCTACTCACAATCTTAAGGAACCCTCTTTCTTCTTGAAAAAATTTATTTGTAACACCCTCCTCCCACATCCACCCACGTAACCATGCCAACTAGGGTAAACATTAGATGAGAGGCTAATATGATCATATTTGACCTCCTAGGTAACCTTAAGGAAGTGGAATCAACGAAACATCACATGCAGCCATCCAACACTATTAATAGAACCCTCATGAGACAAGTCAGCCACTCAGGCAACTTGCCACTGGGTTCCACTAATGTTTTGATCAATTTAAGGCTCAATAGGTCTCATGCTATGGGCAAGGGAGAGAGCATAGACATAAATTCACTCTCATAAGCCTTCTTGCCAGTGACTATGATCACAACTTACCAGTTCTATGCCAACAACTCCAAGACTTAAGCCACTTTTTTAGGCCCAAAGCCTAGGCCACTCTCCAGAATGGAATGAAAGCTCATAATTAAGTAATGTACAGGGAAAAAATTATGGAAAAGTAAATAGTTGATCAAGGCCTTAACCAAACCCTTACTGGCCATGACAGGCATCTCATCAAACATATCATCGACATGTAACCTATAGGTGTAAACCACAGAGTTAAGTGTAGGGATCTCTTACTTATTTGAGGATCGCCATGAACCATTCTTTTCTCATGTCATTTGTTTCCTTATCACTTATTAGGTCATAGATATAATATCCATTCAAATACAAGTAAAAACATGATGAGGGCCAAACATAGCTGCTTCCATACAATGAACATATAACCAGCATAATAGGAATATAATTACAATAAACACATCAACCATCAAAATCCATATATACACTAGTAAATTTACACATGAAAGTCAATGGAATTAATTCCTTGTTAATCAATGCAATGAACCAACTAGAGATGAAATTACCACGTTCCACTCGACCATAGATTAGTTGGGCCAAGTCTCTCTTCAACCAATCACCCCCGTGCCATATTCCAAGCATGAATGTGGAACTCATAGAACACATCAAAAACACCAACCAATGTGAATGCCAATACAGTTCTCCACCTACCCCGTGAGGAATTTGAGTGCCTTCTAGTCTCTCAAGCTTTGCCATGCATTCGTAGTCTGATCGAGGGATCACTAGGCCCTTGACTGAGACAAACTCTCTAGGCTTTACCATGCATTCCATCTCAGAATCACTGGGCCCAACAGAGAGAAAATACACCTCTTGGCTTTACTATATATCACGTCATTCATTGACAAGGATTCCTAAGCCCATCGAGGCACATAATCTGGCTTTACTGCAATCCACAGTCTAGTTTAGGGGTTACTAAGCTAGGGGCTTCATGCATCCTCAGTCTGGTTCCGGGAGAACTATCACCATGTGTTTGTCAATTTGGAGCTCCACCCCACTCAGCTTCAAATCTAGTCTGACCATTCCACATAAACCGCATGAGAGAATCCATCTCATCAAAGCTATCAAGAAATGTAAAGGCTAGGCTGAAAATTATTATCACGCCTAGCAAAACCCATGCCATTGTAGAAAACAAACACATGAACTCCCATTCATGCCAAATATAGCAAGGAAAATACACATGCAAGTTGATACCGGAAATAAAGCCTGTTATAGCTGCTTGATCTTGCCTTTTCCTGCTTGATATTTTCTTAACCTTGCCTTCTTTGCCTTTCTTGCCCCATTTCCAAAGCGCTCCAAGATAACTCTAAGTGTCAAAGAGTATGAGAGAGGTAAATAATAATGAGAGAATGCCAAAGCTAAACTAAAAAAAGGTTACTAACTGATCCTTTGAATCGTTCTTCTGAAAGAGGCCTCCATTTTCTTCATTTCCCATTATTTTCCTTCATTTTCCTCCTGACATGAAACCTATGACCTTTCACCTTCTTTTTCTCCTAATTTCCATTATTTTGATTAATAATTGCCAATAAATTCCTCATGCCTTTCCAAAGCCTTATAAATTTCCTTTAACAAATCCCTTTAGCCATAAACAACCAAATGAGCACCCACTAGGATGTCTTGCCCAACATTCATCTTTGAATACATGTCCCATCATCCATGGTATTTATATATTTTTACATGTATTTTTAGCTAGGGTTGTTACAAGACCCTCCCCCTTGGGGGAACACCATCCTTTTTGTTCCATGACACCTATAACTTACAAGACTACTTAAAACAAAACATATTGCCCATGGAGCTTTATAACATAGCTTATTATAGTATTTACAATGGAAATATACTAAAACATGACAAACATACCATTTACTAGAGTTTATAAAAAACTCATTACAATATTTACAATAATACACACATAAACACATTTTCTCAACTACCAAATAAAAAGATACGATGCCTACACCCATAATAAGGGAATCTAGAGGCTCACACCTCCAACCTCAAGTAACACTAGGATTCACCTCCTTTGTAACAATTCCAGAATCCACTACCACTATCAAACTACATCCAATGTCCACTGTTATAATCTTTCGCCACTTGTCCTCTCACAGATCAATTACCAGCTCATTGTTCCAAGGCACACTCCCAATGTGCATATGATTCCATATGGAAATACTAATGACCAAAAAAATCCATCCCTGATCTTTCCTTCTTTGCTACACAGTCCCTCGGGCAATCTAGTCAACCCCTTTCGTGCAGTCACTCACCTTCCAAGTTTCGTTGGCACCCCCATCTCAAGCAGTCCATCCCTTGGCAAGGCTTCCTCACATTGGAAGATACAAAAACCAAGACACATCCTTGCCTCAAAACTATCATACTAGTCATAGAATGCTCATCGAAATTAATGGACACTATTGGGCACCAGTGTCCTATAGTGGCCCTGTTCCTGAATGCTTTACTAGCATACTGCTGCATTTTCCAATTCGTTTTGTTCTTTCCAATTCTTTTAGTCGATTTTGACCACCCAACCAGGCATTTCCATACATCCTGTACCAAACACATAATTTCCATTAGATTCAAATAAATTGAAATAACCTCAAGTAATACCTCAATGATAGTTTGTTAATAAGGTACACTTGCAATCATGTTCGCTTTCTGTCACAACAAGCCGAACTAACTGTTTGATCAAAACATCTTGTATAAACATATCACATTAGGTTAGCTCAAAACATAACCATCATAGATCAAAATCATAAATCACATGTAACCATCATTAACCAAAATCATAAATTATATGCATAGTATAATTGAAATCCAATATTGATACTTATCCTTCATCGATCCTTACTTCTCACTTTGTTCTTTCTATACACACAAAAGATCGATTACTACCCCCAATGCGTTCTCCTCCAATAGGTGCACATATGCTTTGTGTGCATCACACACATACAATCACACATGCCATACAACACCATGCAACGCATGCACGTATACCTGACATACAACACATACACATACACCCACTCTATGTATGTATACGTGCACAATGTACATCAAAAGACATACATTTGCACACAATGTGTGATACCACGAAATGCATACATGTACACCCAGAATACAACACAACTCATACAATTATACGCTATGTACAACACAACTCATACACCTAGATCACATATACAACACAACCCATACGTCTATACCCGATGTACAATGCCACACAATACATGTACCTACACAATGCACATACATAGTAACACATGCACTCAACACATCATGTATGACATGCACACAATACCACATGTGCACTAATACTATAAGTGCAACATGTACACAGTACCACATGTACACCACACCACCTTCACAATGTGTGCAAAAACATCACATGTAGACAACGCCACCTACACAATGTGTACATGATGCCACATGTACAACATGTACACAATACCACATGTACATAGTAGCACATGCACAACATGTACACAACGCCGCATGTACACAGTGCCACATGCATGACATGTACACAACACCACATGCACACCACACGATATGTACATAACACCACATGTACCTAGCACTGCATATCCAACATGTGCATAGCATCATCTGTACATAGCACCCCATATCCAACACACACAAAGCGCCATATGCATACAACACCACATATTCATCATTAACATAGTACAATATGTACACAACACCATATATCCAACATGGAATATGCAACATTCATACAACACTATCTGTACCAACACCCAGTACATAATATTGCATAAACAACATGTACACACATTACATATGCACAATACTGCATGCACACAATCATCATAGATGCAACATGCACAACAGTAATACCACACATCCGAAACCACACTGTCTTTACCAAGAAACCTTGCCTCCGGTGTCTTATTCATGCTTATCCTAGCATGCTACAGACCATATTACTTTCATTTCATTGATGTATCCCTCGATATAACTTATCCATAACATAGACATAATATAATCACATAATATCAAATCGTAATCACATGATAATGACCTCATATATTTAGTCATGACTACTCTTCCCACTTGATTCCTCATAGACGAGGAACCTGTTCATTTCATTAGCCTATGTAAGAAATCATTCCTCCATAGAATAAGTCTTGATGACCCTAAAAGACAGTGACATAGATACATGTACACATATATACATCCTAAAATAATAATGATATCGTGAGTCAACATCATACATACATACATATGTACATATAAACACTAGCGTAAAATAATCATGATTCATGATCACCCTATCAGACATGACATACATACACACCTACATGTATACAGATATAAACATTAACATAATACAACAAAATTGCTAGATGTTATAAGGTCAATTTTAAGAGAATTTCCTTGTTGTACACAACACGTGCAACATTGAGAACCACATTCCCAAACTTAGCCAAGGCATCAAGCACCTCAGATCCATTTACTTTACCTTTCTAGTTACCTTTCTCATGTACGTACTACCAGTATTACCTTGGACCCAACCAGTCCAACCAACTGTCATATTCTTTAACTTTTGTTGCGCTTACTCATGCATCGATCTTCATCCATGTCTCACATTACCTATTGGGTACCATACAACTCTCCCCAAGATCCATTAACTTTTCTTTTTCCCAAACAGTTCCCAAGACACTCAAAACATAAAAGGAAAGACAAGACAAGAAACAACAAGGAAACCATGAAACTTGTAATGACACCATAACCCAAGTGGCATGCCCATGCACAAGATGCAAACAAAATCGCAATAAAGCACAACAAACACCAAAAAACCAAAAGCGCAAGACTAGCATCAAACACCATGACTCAATCCCCATGGTTCCGAAGGAAACCTCAAAATGAGCTTTTTTCAAGATTTCGCGACAACCTCTCTTGCCATGTAACTCCCTACTTCATATTGCCATAAACACATAACTTTCAATGCATAACTAAACATAACAATACACTAGTTACCTCATCCTGTTGTGCCAATCACGTTGCTTGCAACTTAACACATCCATGTCATCTCTCAAGTGACTCCAATCGTTTGACAAATCCACCCATAACTAAAGACTAGATAATATACCTATCAAGTACATTTTCATGAATCTATCACATATCCACATAATGTCAACAAAATCAAGGTTAACAAGACTCCCTATATTCAAAGCACTCATTCGTTTGGAGTTAGGGTTTCCAAACATAGCCAAAGGAGTTCTTACTTGATTCCTTTATTCTACCTTTACCATTTTGTAACTGAGTTTTACTATATACTGTCATGTCACCCAATTGTTAGTTATATAAACAAATCAATTATTACCTCGTCACACTAATACCAAGCATGTTTCTTGCAACTTCTCACACATGTCAACCACATGTTCCAAATATCAAGACAATCATATCTATCAATTTGAGATCAACTTTTACAAAAAATCATGTCATAATCCATAGTCAACTCATAGTCATTAGAGATAATGCTACAACTATCACCTACTACACTCAAGTACCTATCAAGTGTCTCAACACATATGTGTGAGTAAAATTTTCTTAAGGCAAGATGATTAGAATGCATACTCATATTATGAAACTCATCAAACATTTAACCAACTTTCAACATATCATGTTAAATAACTAAACTAGTCACCAATCACTCAAACACCAAATAAGCATCATAATCAAACAACTAAGCACCAAATATATGACATAAGAGAACTCATACCTTAATGTATATCAAAGGGAGGCTATCTTGTCCACACAATAAAGTTAGGTTAGCATGATACAACTTCACAACATATCAACTCAAACATAAATCATGATATCCATAACAATAACTAACTAACATGTTCACATTATGAACTCATAAGCATTTATCATTTATGCATGATCAATCAAGATTAGTACGAGACCATATCACAAATATGTTGGCTCATACCTCAATATCACAACCATAACCATATGCATAGGTCAAACCACGTTAACACAATACATATAACATAAAGATCTTTAATGCAATGAACATAACCATCATGCATATAACAAATCCAAATTACAACATCAAGATCTCAATGAAATAACCATAATCATTAAGTTAATAACACATAACAAAAATAAGCTATATATCATGCTCATCAACAACATAAAACCAAATTGTCAAGCTAAATGACATATAGCAACAAAACGTTAACCTATAACATACTCATCAACAACATATCATATAACGTAATCATGAAGCTATCTAACCTAACCAACAATAGAAATTCTTACAATCACATGTTACTAACATTCTTGACTATTTGACTCATGTGCATATGACTATGCTAATCAACTATCATCTATTAGCTAAACAACCGTAACATAAAAGGAGATGTACATAACCTATTGTATATAACCCTAATACATATAACAAGCCTTAACCTACATATCTGCATTCCCAACATGCAAAATTATATGACGACATGTTCTCACCTGACGACATGTTCTCACCTCGAAGTCCAATGTTGCAACTTCACTTTGATGATTTTCATCTCTTTCTTTACCTCATTCAACACATTAGCATCAGGCATACCAATAGCACCATGATGACCTAAACTGCATACAATGACTTCACAAGGCACATTTGACCTAATATTCAAACTATAACCAAGACCATACATGCATAACAATTGTATATATAACAAATGAGTACCAAACCCTACACACATAAGTCTAGCTAGAATCTAGTCATCAATGTGTGACCATATCAAGTACATAAATTGATACAGGAGCATTCAGGCCAAGAAAACTCATTGTATTCTAGTATACATAGGGGTATTATGTTCTCAAGGAAGTTGGTTTCCTAAGAGTGAATTAAATGTAATTATTAATGTTTTGAGTGATTTTAATGGGAGAAGCTAGAATAGGGAGTTAATTGAATATTGTGATGCATATTTGTAAATGTTCTCAAATATAGGAGAACATGAGAGATTTAGGATAGTTGAGATATTGAAGGATTAAGAATTGATTGTAAATCCTAGATTAGGAATCAGTTCATGGATTTAGAGATTAGAGAGGAGTTTTAGGAACAAGGAAGATATTTAGGAATTTTGTTAAGGAATTCATGGATCTAAACCAGAATTGGTTTTAGGATCCCTTTGTATAAATGTAAGCCTAAAAGGCAGAGACAGGTGTTATAAACTTAGATAATTAACTGGTTAAGCTAGAGTGTGGGATTTAAGCCTATGGGATGAGTGTAGCAGAGGCCACTGACATTGAAAATCAGGATGAAGAGATTATTTTATGTAAATATGTTAGAAATTTTATATTATAGAGCAATGGAACACATAGAATATTGCATAAATATAAACACAGAAAACGCATAAAACCAGAGAGACACAGATATACGTGGTTCACCTAGTTTGGGCTATGTCCAACCCAAACAACCAGACCTTCCTTTCTATTATCTAGAAAAATGAAGAGACACAACCTACAGTAGATTCGCTGTAATATCCTCTGTTTTCTCTCACAGTCTCACCTCTTTGTTTCTTGCTCGAAGAATACACATCTATTACATAGCCTCAAAAATACAATGTCCTCATACAAAGAGAGCGGTTGCCTTCTAGGGAAAAAAACCCTAAACTAAACATAAGTTCTACCATCAGATCATCCGCATAATGAATGGCCCAGATTGACTAGAAATCACTATACTTTTACAAGGCCATTTTACATCTATTTTTAGCTTTTGGGGAACTGCTCCCGAAACCCCCACCGGGGGACCGTTGCCCCCTAGATCCCCTAGCTGGGGGGGATTAGCCCCCCTGAACCCCCACAGGTGGGTCCCCTCTGCACCCCCCCGCATGGAGGGGTGTACAAACTTCCTGGAGTATACATGTGGATGAAATAAAGACCTCTAAATAATCATGCTCCACACCCAACAATCTCCCACTTGGAGAATGATTGTAGCAACTCCACGACTGCTTCATTTCCTGGACAATGACTCCTCTTTGGACCTAGCTATTTCTCATCTTCATTGTCATCCTTGAATAATAATTGAAACTGAGCATATTCTCAGTTTCTCCCTGGTTACAACTTTTGTTAGTATATCTGCAAGATTCTAGCTAGTGTGTATCTTTTCCAGCTTCAACTCTCCATCTTCCAACATTGATCATATGAAATGGTACTTGAGCTATATGTGTTTAGTCCTAGAATGAAATGCTGAGTTTTTTGCAAGATGAATGGAACTTTGGCTATCACTGTATAACGTGCCCATATCATGCTTCTTACCCAATTCACCCATAAACCTTTATAAACAAATCATTTCTTTACTAGCCTCTGTAGCAACAACATACTTTGCTTCTGTTGTTGAAAGTGTAACAACACTTTGGATTTTTGAAACTCAACTGACAGCTATTCCACCTATAGTAAATACATATCCTGTAGTGCTCCTCTTGTTATCTCTATCACCTACCATATCTTTATCAACATATCCCTGTAGAGAAATGTTTGAACCACTAAAGCATAATGCTTTATTTGTGGTACCTTTCAAATGTCTGAGAATCCATTTCACTACCATCCAATGTTCCTTTGCTGGATTGTTCATGTACCTGCTTACAACTCCCACTGCATGCGCAATATCAGGCCTTATGTAGACCATTGCATACATTAAGCTTCCAACTGCTGATGCATATGGAACTTTAGACATATAATCCATGTCTTCTTGGGTCTTTGGGAACATTTCCTTACTGAGTTTGAAATGGCTAGCAAAAGGTGTACTAACTGGTTTGCATTGTGCATATTAAATCTTTTCAACACCTTTTGTATGTACTCATTCTGAGACAATGTTCATTTGCGATTTTTCCTATCTCTAGTTATTCTCATACCAAGGATTTGTTTTGCAGCTCCCAAATCCTTCATTGCAAATGAATTTGCCAATTTTCTTTTGAGCACATTTATTTCCTACATGTTATGCCCTGCAACAAGCATGTCACCTACATACAATAACAATATAATATAGCTGCCATCATTTTGCTTTATCAGATAAACACAATGATCAGAGTGACATCTAGTATAACCTTGTTCAGACATAAACTTGTCAAATTTTGGATACCACTACCTTGGAGCCTATTTTAAGCATACAAGCTCTTCTTCAACCTGCACACTAGTTTCTCCTTCCCTTTTACCTCATATCCTTGTGGCTGTTGTATATATAGCTCTTCCTCCAAATCCCCATGTAGAAAGGTTATCTTTACATCTAACTACTCAAGATGAAAATATTCAACTTCTACTAGACTTAAAATAGTTATGATTGAAGTCATTTTAGCAACAGGAGAAAATATTTCATCAAAATCAATACCTTTCTTTTGTGAAAACCCCTTCACCACAAGTCTAGCTTTGTACCTTTGTTTTCCTCCATCTTCTTCCTTCATCCTGTAAACCCATTTATTCTTCAATATAGTTTTTCCTACATGAAACCTAACTAAGTCCCAAGTCTAGTCATGCATTAAGGAGTCCATCTCTTCTTCCATGGCTACCTCCCAATTCTTCCTAATTTCAACCTGCATTTCTTCTTCATGACATTCGGGTTCACCAGAATCAATCAACAATAAATAATATAATGAAGGAGAGTATTGTTCAGGGGGCATACTTGTCCTGGTAGATCTTCTAACACCACTTTTAGGTGTTTGGGGTGCCTATTGCTACTATGGTGGTTGTTGTTGTTGTGGTTGCTGATTATTATTATTTTCAGGCACCTTTACATTTTCAGTGATTTCATTAAGAACTGCATATTCCTTGTTTTCTTTTTCCTCTTCCTTTTCCTACAATTGATTCTTATACAAGACCTCTTCATTGAATATTACATCTCTGCTCCTAATGATTTTGTGATTTTCGTAATCATATAACCGATAACCAAAATCATTAACACCATATCCAATAAAGGTACATTTATTTGACTTTGCCTCAAGCTTTGTTCTATTTTCTTTATTAATATGGACAAAGGCCTCACAACCAAAAGGCTTTAAAAAATAGTAGTTTACCTTTTTACCTGTCCATGCTTCCTCTGGAACACCACCATCCAAGGAACTTGAAGGCCCTCTGTTTATTAAATAAACAACAGTATCTACAGCATCTGCCCAAAACTGTAAAGGCAATCCTGCATGCAATCTCATGCACCTTGCATGCATTTCCAACACACTATCCCTGATCTGGACTTGGATATGCCTTTCCTTGATTTATTGATATATCCTGAGCTCTTTCCTCTTTCCATTTTTCTTCTCCTAGACTCTGCACTCAAAGCATTACCCGATGTCTCACTGGAGCTTTTCCGTCGCATTTCCTTGCTAAGGATAGCACCGAAAACATCATCAAACTTTAAAGTACTAGATCCAGAAACAAAGTTACTAATGGCCAT
>APFE031050250.1:0-11070 GCA_000404065.3 Pinus taeda
GAAAATAAAAAATAAAAAATAATTTTATTATTTGTAGAATTGAGGTTTTTAGGACCCCTACATTGGTGAGAGAGGGGGCTCTATTAATCAAAGGATTCACAAGCACTCAACTCACATAAAAATGGTAGTTCTTCGGCCTTGGCAGAACACCCAGATTGGACCAAGTATAACATATGTATTGAGGAGCCCTGTGTTATTGCAAAGATTGCCTCTTTTCATCACTGGAAATTTAGGGAGGCCATTGAAATTAAAAAGAGGCCGAACAATCTCAATAGGGATGGTGGCTCGAAAATTAGCAGGTGCTGGATCCCTGCCCTTTCTTCTTAGCCCACTCCCCGAGTCCCCACCCCTTGTATTGCCTTTTAGTAAGTTCGTCTCTACTCTTCGATTTCTCCACGGTTTTTAGTAATCAAATTTGATTTTTCTAGTTCCCTTCTAGATTAGGAATAAGAGCAAAATGGTTCGATTTTATTATGTATTATAATTCCTTTTTAATTAACTTAATTATTATTATTATTATTATTTAGTTAACATTATAACTATTATTTATTATTATCTAGTTAATATTATAACTATTATAATATTAATAATTATTTTCAATAAGGAAGAAGGTTGTTCAGAACGGACAGAGAGCGCGAACATGGTAACGGAACGCAGCAGAAGCTAGGGTTTCTGCAGACCTGCAGCGGCAGGTTCCCTGCCCAGCGAAGCACAGATCTGACAGTGGCAGCGAAAAAAGTTAAGCACGAGGCCTGGTAATACGGCCCCAATGGATCCCCCGTGGGGGGAGGGAATAACGATTCCGCCCAACGGAGGAAACCAACAAGGACCTGAGGTTAATACGAATGAAGATCCAGCAAATAATGACAGATCCAGAGAGGAAACGTAGAACACGAAGGACAATCAAGCCCCGCACGAGAATCCAAAGGTTAGTTCATCTACTTGCAAACCTGTTGCTGCTCATAGGCCAGAAGTTGAGTTACCTAGCCACCGAATCAATGCAAGAATACAGTACATGAGAGATCATGCACTCATAGGTAAATTTATTGGATTCTGGCCAACAGAAAAGGCCCTGAGAAACTGGATCAATAGCAAATGGAGGCCAAAAGGGAAAATAACCCTGCTTCTAGGGCCGAAAGGGTTCTTTACAGCTATTTTTAACTGCTTGGAAGACAGAAATCGAGTATTCGATGGAGGTCCATATTTTTTCAACTCTTCAGGGCTATTTCTCAGAGAATGGGTTGCCCATTTCAATCCAGATAAGAAAGATCTCAGTTATGCAACCATATGGATTCGACTATACTCGCTTCCATGGGAATACTGGGAGGAGGAGTCACTAAAATCCATTGGATCGGTTCTGGGAGACTTCGTCAAAGTTGCAGAAGAAACAAAGGCAGTAAAATACACTACATACGCCTCCTATGCCAGGATTTGCGTATATATGGATCTGAAGCAACCTTTGCCAGACACGGTGCGTCTCTATCATGAAGATCGAGATTGGATCCAGGTTATTTACTATGAGCATGTTCCTTTTCGCTGTAGGAAATGTCATGCCCTGGGACACCTCTTCAGAGACTGTCCCTTGAATAACAAGCCTGAAGCTCAAAACAATCAAGAGCAACAATCTCAGGATGGATTCACCAAAGTAACTAATAGAAGACGCGGGAGAAAAAAATCCAACACATCTCCTAAGACAGCGCAAGAGGATAAATCCCAGCCTTCCATAAGTAACAGTTTCGGGGTACTATCAAATACTGAAACACAGGAAGAACCCAGCTCGGAAAAGACAACTCCCCCCTCCACCAATTCAAGGGAACAAAAGACGAATCAGGGAGGCGAAAAGATTAAGTCGGTTTCAGAACCATGGAACAATCCGGCAATGGATATAGACAACCCAACTCAAAGCAAGGACAAAGGGAAGGAGGCAAAAGGAAGCTTTCAAGAACCACATTTCATGGAAGACGACAGCGAACCAATTGATATTGGGGAACTTGACATTCTGGGTCTCGAACAAGCTTGCAAATCAGGTAATTTTGACAAAATACCTGATAAACAAGTAGATAACTTGGTAGAAATTCTGAATAAAGCTCAAAAAAAGTACTCTCTCGGGGTCCAAACAGGCAGTCAATGGGACGGTAAATTCATATCCAAAGATAGCAAAAAGAGGGGACGGAAAACGGCTCTATAAAGAACTATTAAGATTGGAGAGGTCTTGGTTGAGTCTGGCAGATATGTCAAACTCACCAAGTATTATAACACCAACCCCAAAAATTCTCAATGAAGTTGATATCTTGGAACATCAGAGGGCTCAACTACCCAAGGAAGGGGAAACTTCTAAAAAAATTGATAATGGAAGAAAAACCAACAATGCTATTTCTACAGGAGACCAAATGCAATTTGACAGTTTTGGAAAAAATTGCAGCTAAAGCTTGGCCAGGAGGACTAGTCACAGATGTAGATGCACAAGGTGCTTCCGGAGGACTTGCTATTCTATGGGATGCAGGGAAAATACAATTAGTCAATATCCATGCAAATAAAAGCTTCATCAGACAGTTTTTCATCTTTTGGGCACAAACATTTATGGCCATATCACAAATGTTTATTTCCCACAAGAGACTCAGCAGAAAGCGACAATTCTAGAAACAATAGCACGGCTCAATATAGATAGGACTTACCCGCTATGGGTGGCAGGAGGATATTTCAATATGATAGCTTCAACAGAGGAAAAGCTAGGAGGGCGCTGCAGAATAAACAGGGATGGCTCACTACTCAAAGATTTTGTGCAAAACAACTGGCTGATTGATTTGCCTACATCTAACGGCCTCTACACATGGACGAATAGACGAGTAGCTCCACTGCAAATCTCTTCTCGCCTGGACCGGTTTCTAATTTCAGATAATGCAGTACACATTGGAGGAGAATTTACAGCCCACATCATTCCATTCTCCGGATCGGATCATTGGCCTATTGAATTGCAATGGTATAGGCCAGGTAATAACATTAAAAGACCCTTTCAATTTGAAGCTTTCTGGCTCTCTCATCCAGATTTCAATGATTTTATAAACACAACATGGAAAAACTGTAATCCGATTGAAAACACTAAAATGGAAAGATTCCAAAAAAAGCTGAAGCTGCTCAAGGAAGAAATAAAGCGCTGGAACAAAACCACTTTTGGCAACATTTTCAGGGAAAAGGAACAGCTCATTCAAGAAATCGAAAAAACTCAGCAAAGAATAATTTTGGAGGGACGGTCGGCAGAACTAGCACAAAAAGAACAAGAAATGGAAGGAAAACTTCTGGAACGAGATCGACAGGAGGAAGTACTATGGCGACAGAAATCCATAATCTGCTGGCTGAAGGAGGGGGAAAAGAACACCAAGTTTTTCCACAAGACTACAGTGCAAAGGAGAATGCGCAATCAAATCTCACAGGTCAACAATGCTCAGGGAGTAAAAGTTGAGACACAGGAAGGAATAGAACAGGAATTTCTACATTACTTTAAGGAAATGAATCAAGAGCCAAACATCAATAGAGCTGAGGCAATAGACAGTATTACAAGACATATCCCGTGTCTAACAACAGAGGAGCAAAATACTCTTCTTCTCAAGCCGATCAGTCTTCAGGAGGTGGAGATAGCGGTGAACTCCTTAAAACCGGGTAAGGCTCCTGGTCCCAATGGTTTCACGTCAAATTTTTTTCAGCATTTTTGGGAGTTAATTAAATGGGAAGTGTGGCAAGTAGTTGAAGAGTCCCGCAACTTACGATGGATGTATCCGGGCTTGAATGCTACATTCATCGCTCTAATACCTAAATCGGAGGAGTCCAACTCTCCAGACAAGTATAGACCTATTGCCTTGTGCAATATCATCTACAAGATTGTTTCCAAGGTAGTGGCGCTACGACTGAAACCGGTGCTCCCATTCATCATTTCACCAGAACAATCCGGATACGTCGAGGGACGGCAAATAACGGATGGGATTATCCTCACCCATGAGATAATTCACTCCCTCAAGCAATCAAAAAAACCAGGTATGTTACTTAAAATTGATCTATCTAAAGCTTTTGATAGCATAAGCTGGGAATAAATGCAAAAGATTTTAAGAGCTTTTGGTTTTGCCAATGCCTGGATTCGCTAGATTAGTAACCTCATCTCTTCCACGTTCTTTTCAATTCTCATAAATGGGATTCCTACCTCTACCTTTCGCCCCTCTAGGGGAATCAGACAAGGGGACCCTTTATCGCCTTTTCTGTTTATAATCATGGCGGAGGGATTAGGACGATGCATAAATTCGGCTATCCTTTCCCGAAACCTCAAAGGCATTACTCTCCACCAAGCCCCCACCATTTATCATCAGCAATTTGTGGACGACAACATGATATTTGGGCACTCCTCTGTTCAAGAAGCTCGAGCATTAAATACTCTACTTGACAACTTCTCTAAAGCCTCTAGAGATCTCATCAATAAAGTGAAATCCCAGATCTTTTTCTTCAACACCCATCCGACCACTCAACGAGCAATAGCTCGTATTTTAGGCTTCTCCATTGCTACCCTGCCTTCCAAATACCTAGGAGCGCCCCTCATTGCCTCTGCCCAGAAGCACTCATCTTGGACTACCCTTCTACAAAAGCTGGAAGCCAAATTATTCCTTTGGACACATCATGCTTTAAATATGGCCAGCAGGCTGGTGCTAATCAATGCGGTTCTCCAATCAATGCCGCTTTACTTATTTTCCATCCTTGCAGCGCCAAAATGGGTATTGAAAGCTATTAAAAAATTACAGCGAAATTTCCTCTGGGGCAGCACAGGACCTAATCGAAAATGGGCTCTGGTCAACTGGGAGAAGGCTTGCCTTCCAAAAAATGTAGGAGGAATCGGTCTTCGAGATCCAGAACATAGCAATTTGATCATGGGAGCAAAAATATGGTGGAAGTGGCTATCATACCCAAGCACACCATGGGCCAGAATATGGACAGCGAAATATGCTAACAATTTTCCCTTGGAGGAGCGCATAAGAATGTCAGAAATAAGTAAGGGATCAGCAATATGGAACTCAGTAATATTGCATAGAGATTTAATCCAAAAACACAGTTTTTGGGAAGTGAAGGACGGCTGCACAGCTCGATTCTGGACAGACTCATGGCAGCAATTCCCGAGCCTAGTAAATCTTATCCAAGGCAACCAGTTCAGGATATAAACCAACAGGAAAAGGTTAATCATTTTTGGAATTCTAACAATGAATCCGAACACCGAGACTGGAAAGAAGCTCGCAATATTTTACCAGATAGCCCGGAGGCAATCCAACGCTCCTTAGCAGAAGAGCTACAAAAAAGGAAAATTCTCAAGGAGATAGGCCAAGATAAACTAAGATGGGGATACGAAGAGAAAGGCACATTCAAAACTAAGGAGGCTTACCACATTATTCTAAAAGACCAGCTCATCAAAGACAAGCTGTGGGAGAAAATATGGAGTATGCCCATATGGCCGAAGATTTCCACCTTTCTTTGGCTTCTGTCTCACAATCGGATTCTCACCTAGGACAACCTCAGAAAAAGAAAATTTGCTGGGCCCTCAATTTGCCTCAACTGTAAACTGGAGGAGGAATCTGCTGTTCATCTCATGCAAATTTGTCCATTTGGCAGAAGACTATGGGAGAAAGTTACATTTCGATGCCAGAAGGAAGGCAGAGTGATGGGGGACATCAATAATACTATGCGCAATTGGCCCCAAAAGCCTTTTCAATGTACCATTCTCAATACTCTTTGGAAAATAATTCTAGGAATAGTGATGTGGAACATTTGGAAAGAGCGGAACAGGAGAATATTCAAAAATCAGGCAATGGAATTGGAGCAAGTTTGGACAATCATACACAAGAACATTCAAGAATCCTTGTCCACTAAATGCTGGTCCCAGGAGGATTTCCCTTCCAACACTCAGGAACAAACTATATGGAATAATTGGCAGATCCAACTTCAATACCCCTCTCAAGGCAATTATGTCAGACAGCAAGATTCTCCAACCAGTTGGACTCCTCCGCCCGCCAACACGTATATGCTCAACTTTGATGGGGCTTCAAAAGGAAATCCTGGAAGCACAGGATATGGGGGAGTCATAAGAAATAATCAGGGTATCCCGCTTAAAGTTTTCTTTGGCTCAATAGGATGGAATACAAACAATGCAGCAGAACTGGAAGGACTATGGAGAGGGCTCAAAATTGCGCAAACTCAAAGATACACACCCCTTATAGTAGAGGGGGACTCTCAAATTATAATAAACATGGCCTCAAAGATCCAAAAAGGCTCAGAGATACAGAAGGTTAGCAAAAGCTGGAGAATGGTCACCAGGCTTGAGCTACTTCAACAATGGCTCAGAGACAACAAGGCCATATCCTTCAAGCATATCAGGCGAGAAGGGAACAAATTAGCAGATTTTCTTGCCAATCTAGGAGTGGATCGGGGAAAGGAACACTTCGAAGGATCACTACAGGGCATCGCTTCGGAGACAGAACTGTCCACTTTCCAGGAGATCCTAAATAATGATATGCAGATGAGCGAACAGATACACCCCGATGCGGGTGTTAACATGCAATTAAGTTAGGCCATGTGCAAGCCACGCGGAGAGGACAGCGGGCAGATGCACAGGCGGATTGATATGGATTTCAAGTGGGTTGTAATGAATAGCATTCATTGCTATTCAATTCGGCCTCTGTCCCAAGGAAACTACGAGGGAATTTACAGGATGGCTGCCAGAACATTTGACAATGTCTGTGTTTGTGCGCAGGAGGGGAATTGGAGCTTTGAGGCGGAAGGAGGGGAAGGACAGGTAAGGGAAGAGGAGGGAGGCATAGGCGGAAGCATGCCTTACCTCAAGGTTCAGTTCTGCACTGTGTCGGCGTCTGGTTTATGGCATTCTCAGGCGGTAGTGGTGAGGACTGAGCAAAGGTTTCACTCTGTAGTGGTGCAGCACTGCGAAAGAGTTACCTTTCTTGTAAACGAATTCAAAATTCTCAATTTGGAGGTGGACAGCGGAGCAATTGCTGCGTTGCATAATCTTCAGGTGGAGACAGAGCATCCTTCGCATCCCATGGCTCCTCGTCTACGCGCTACACCTCGTCGTGGACGCAACTATGGGCAGAGGGGAGGCTCAGGAGGCAGGGGCAGTCAAAGCCCACGACACATTTCACCCCTTGCTTGTGCTTCGCCCCCTTCAATCGAGTCGGAAGACTCAGGCTACTCTATCAACAACACTGTGCAGTCGGCGAAATTTCAATTCAGACGC
Source organism: Pinus taeda (assembly GCA_000404065.3). Taxonomy (NCBI): domain Eukaryota; kingdom Viridiplantae; phylum Streptophyta; class Pinopsida; order Pinales; family Pinaceae; genus Pinus; species Pinus taeda. The sequence goes on from APFE031050250.1 coordinate 7,277, forward strand.
AGGACTAACAAACCCATCGTCTCGGCTCTAGTTACGGTTATTTTCTCTGAAGAAGAGGAGGAGGAGGGAAGCTTGAAGGAGGAAACCGAGGAACAGACGCCTTCCCCCTCGGACGAATCCACGCAGAGGAGGGGAATGGAAGACAGCTCTTACATTCCTTCATCTCAGAGCAGGCTTGAAGATGACAGCACTTTTGCTCACTCTGAGGAGCAGGCAGAGGTGCTACAGGAGATCGAAAGTATGAAGGACAAGGACATCATGGACATTGCTCAGCAAAATACTGAGGCTCCACAAGCGATGGACGTCACCAGGGAGGCTTCACCTCAGAAGCAGGCCTTGGACAAGGAGACTGATAACTCCTTTGCTAACATCCTTTACCTCAAACTGCCGCCGGGGATGACACTTGAAGATGTCCAGGACGGGGTGGAGGTCACCTGGGAGCGAGATCCGGAAAAGGATGCCGAGCAATGTTCAAAACATCTCAAGTAATCATCTTTATTCTGAGGGTAAGGTAATTGGCTCTTGGCCCGATGGTAATATATATTCTCTGTTCTGTTTATGCGTGTTTTTGAATTGGTATTATGGGACTGGCTACACCTATTCGGCGACCATGGCGCATCGTACCGAGGTTGGCGACATTTCCAGAAGAGCAAGCCTATAATCTTTGTTTTCTTTTGACAATGTCTTGCATTTTTGTCGACTTCCAAGCCTGTAAAAACTTTATCCTCTGTTCTAAAGTGTATTACTGCTGATAGCATTTTGCTTAATGTTCCTTACAAACAGCGGAACAGGCTTTTTTGTGAACAATTTTGAAAGAGAGTTGCTTACTCACTCTCAGAGGTTAAATCCTCTTGTAAATATTTTTCAGTTTCTTTAATATAAATAGTTTTGTCTTTGCCCAGAAAAATAATAATAATAATAATAATAATTATTATTATTATTATTATTTTCAATAACTATTAATAACTACTAACCATCTTTCTCGTAAGGGTTATAATTAGACAGATTGGATTATTTAACTAACTACATTAGTTAATCTTCTAATAAACCATTTAGTCCAAGTACTATTAATATTATAATATTAAATATTTATGCCTTTAAATAAAATAAGTTAATTATAAATATTATCTCCTTTCTCACGGAGGTTGTAGTAGAAATGATTAAAAGCCAAATTAGTTATTCTTTTAATAAACCTTTACTACTTATTCATTGATAATATTAAGAGTTATAATTAAATAAATTGGGTTATTTGACTAAATAAGTTAGTTATTCTTCTAACAAATTATTATTTGATTTATTCCATATACTTTTTATATTATAATATTAATGTTTGAGATTTTAAATAAAATATATTTAATTACAAATATTAACTTAACTAATAATAATATATTCTTTCTCCAAAGGGTTAGTAGTTGAAATGATTAAAAGCTATATTAGTTTTAATAATAAACCTTTATTATTTATATTCTATTAAAACTTTTTATCTATATACAATTAATAATTAAATACAATTCATTGATAGTATTAAAAATAACATAGCTAACTTATAAATTATCAAAACTGACATCACGGTCTCTTCTACTCTTTACAAAGAAGTTAGACACTTAGAGAGGTAGAGCAGAGGAAAATGGCGGACTAGGGTTTCTGACAAACCCTTCCATGGCGCAGTGATAGAGAAAGCAAACTCTCGGAATCAAGCAGAACCACTGCTAGTGCGGGTCTGGCCGAACTAGTAGAAACAACCAATGAACATTCAGATGGGGGAGCCCACAGGGCCTCCCCCTACAGGCTGCAATAATGGAAATTGGCCTCATGGAAACGAAAATGAACAACCCTCAACTAGAAGATCAGAACAACTATTGGTACAACCTACGTGATAGCAGTAGAGGAACGAAAAGGAAGATCTGGAAAATGAAAAAGAGAACATCCCTACAACACCTGAAGAACCAAAGAAGGCAACATCTTCCACTTGCAAGCCCATTACAGTGGAATGACCCAAGAATGAGCTACCCAACCATAGAATCAATGCACAAATATAGTATATGAAAGACCATGCGCTGATAGGTAAATTCATAGGCTATTGGCCTACCGAAAAAGCTTTGCGAGGATGGATAACTTCAAAGTGGAAGCCCAAGGGACATGTTACCCTACAACTAGGCCCTAAAGGTTTTTTTCACGGCCATATTCAACTGCATTGAAGACAGAAATCGCGTTCTAGATGGAGGATCCTATTTCTTCAATGATGTGGGTTTATATCTACGAGATTGGATCGAAAAATTCAATCCAGACAAGGAAGACTTCAGCTGGGCACCAGTTTGGATTCGCATGTATTCCTTACGTCTAGAATACTAGGAGGAAGAATCACTCAAAGCTATTGGCAATGTGCTAGGAGAAATCATAAATATCGCAAAGGAAACAAAGCTTCGTTGGTAAACCTCATATTCTCGCATCTGCATTTGTATGAAACTATGTAAGGAACTCACGGATTTGGTAAGTCTCCTTCATGATGACTTTGAATGGATTCAATCTATAGATTATGAACATATGCCCCTCAGATGTGGGAAATGCCACGCCCATGGACATTTATTCCATGATTGTCCTCTAAATGCCCCTCCTAAATCTATAGACCATGGGGGAAAATATGACGCTGAAGGGTTTACCAAAGTTGCTAATAGAAAGATGCATAACAAAAAACTCCTACTGTACCAAAAAATGCACTACCATGCTCCGATGCACCATCCTCCAACAACAGTTTTGACCTTCTATCAAACCTAGATATGTCAGAATTAGATCCTTCCAATATAGTTAAGACAACTTCTACGCCATCCAACAAACCATTCATTGTACCTACTCCTAATGATTCTAGTCAACCATCCTTGGCGACTAACTCAGATCTGCAACCAACAGCCTCACAACCTATCCCCCTTCAAGCTTACAACAAAGTCTTATGGAATGGACACTGACAACTTGTTGATAGATCCACTGAAAACAAACCACCATATGGATGAGAGAAGTCAACAAAGCCACATGGAAGAAGAACCTGAAAGCTTTGATCTAGGAGACCTAGACATTTTCAGTCTAGAACAAGCATGTGAAAATAAAGAGTTTGACAAAATACCGGACAGGCAGCTTGAAAATCTAGAAATGGTACTCTCAAGAGTGAACCAACACAGAACCTTGGGCATACAATAAGGAAGAAGCTAGGATGAGAAACACATCACCAAAGATGGGAAGAAAAGAGGTAGAAAGACATATTTACAACACACCATCCTCATTGGGGAAATGTTACTGGAGTCCGGCAGGTGCTCCAAGCTGACTAAATACTACAGATCCTTACCTATTGGTCAACCATGAAGCTCATTTCATGGAATGTTCGAGGACTTAACAGTCCTAGGAAATATAGGATGATAAAGAACATGAGACAGCATGAAAAACCACATATTCTATTCATGCAAGAAACAAAACATAATACTAGCACATTAGCTTCCATTTTATCCAAAGCCTGGTCAGGATGCCAAACTGTCACGGTAGATGCAATGGGAGCTTCCAGGGGGCTTGCTATAGCCTAGAACATGCAACACATCTCCCTTATAGACTTTCATGCATCTCATCATTTTATCCAAGCCAATTTTCACATCATCGGAACCAATATACATGGTCACTTGACGCATGTATACTTCCCTCAAGATTCTATGCAAAAGAATGCATTGCTAAAATCGTCGGAAACTCTCAATTCCACAAGGACACATCCGCTCTAGATCACAGGCAGTGATTCCAATATGATCACACAGCTG
>APFE031050259.1:0-12846 GCA_000404065.3 Pinus taeda
CTTTTCATGTATAATACAAATTTCCTTAACAACACTGTCAAGCATCCCAATGTTCCATGAGATATATAGGTTATAAGTTCTAACAAAAACTAAATGGGATTTTTATTTTTGGCAAAGCTCTCACATCCTACCTTGCAAAATAATCAATTATCCACACATTTAAAAAACTAAAATAATTTTCTATTTGCCAATCTATTGGTGACATTTTTTATTTATCTATCGTGGAAATAAATATATTGAAATATTATATCAAGTATTAGAGACAAAAGGAACCATAATTTAGTCAAGATGAGCTATGGTAGCATAAGTTAAGAAAGAAAAACATTGGCACTAAAATGATGGTCACAACTGAGTATAAGAATGTCTCACAAGGAAGGAAATTTCATATGATTAGAAATCGTTCCAAAATATGTGGGTTAAAAGGACTTGACAACATTAAATTACCTTGGAGTAGTGTCAAATATGGCATCAAACTTGACTACCTAGTGTGCTACAAAATACTACTATAAGAATCTTATCTGTGTTTAGTACATAAATTCAAATTGTATTGTAACATACCTAAGGACTATCTTTTTGATCTATCTCACACCCATCTAGCAAGAAACTAGAAATGTACTTCCATCCAAAAGCATCACACACTAGATCAACATCCAACGGTGTGTCCCATAAATACGTCACACCCCATCGCAAAGGAAGTTGGGGAAACTTAACAAAGACACTACACTAGAGATCACCAACTGGATGCGATCATCCAACCATCCTATTACCTAAAGTTCCCACATCCTAGCATCAACTAGAGTATATTCAATCCTACCTTGCCTCAGAGATTTAAACTTTAAATAAATCCCTATCAACCTTCCAGGGGAAATAATTAAGATATGAAATAAGTGACCTCTCATAGATGCAAGGAAAATTGAAACTCAAATATCCTGAATATTCTAGGAGACCTTTTGACTTCAAAGACATATTCACACTATGTTCTGAAGTATTTCCCTCATTAACCCACAAATCTTGTCTGATCTGAATAAGGTGGAACACCTTTATAACAGTCAACTCCCAAAAATGTAGATGAGGTGATGACAGAGAAGTTATTGCACTATTTTCTTTCTAAATGTTTACTACATAGTCAAGCAAAGGTTGATTGATAAATACAGGGAGATCCTTCTTATAACTGCTCCAACTAGGTGACCATGCCCTTGAAAAATGTGCATTGTTGGCCTTTTCAAATTCATCCTCCAGGTTCAGATCATATGATGGGTCGTTATACACTTCACCTGAATATATATGACCATGCATTTAATAAGCATATCATTAAGCAACTAACACAAGTAGAGCTAGAAATGCAAAAAAATAGGAAACTATGCAACCCAATATTTAGTGTTTCGAGCTTTTGGAATGTGTTAGTGTTGAGCTCCAGTGAGGTGTTTTCACCTTGATCTTAGTAAAATATGATAGTAATCAATCATCACTGTCTACGGTTATGTTATGCGTCACTAATTGTTCACTATTTATAACTTAAATTTAAGAGAAAAAGGGTGGTTTGCAAGAAAAAATACTACAAAACACAATGCAATAAGATAATATTTGGTTTACTGGCCTTCCATCTTATCAAGTGGATGTGAATAATATAGTATTAAAAGGGCAGGATGAAAACACAATAAGCCGATATTAGATTACTGCATGGTGCTTAGAATTTTCCATCTGCAAGTCATCAATTCATCAGAAATAGTACTTGCTACATAATTGTTCCAATTTTTGTTAGACCATGAATGTCAAATTGTAGGATAAATATTTCATCCAGGATTGGCCACACAAATGCTAGATCACAATGTATACTATGGCATTGATTATGATAAGACTGGTTTGATTTCACCAATTGTGAAAAGCACTATATAATTTCAGCATATCCTAGAGTACAACTAGATGACCATAAGGGTGAGCTCAAACTTATCTGGAGGCTCAAAGGTAGGATTATAGACTAATCATGAATCTAGTATGTGCCTCTAACATGCTTAATCCTTACTACTTGTTCACAAGTAGTTTCATTACATTTCCATATGAAAGGATACTAATTATATTGTTTGATGGATGTGGGACAAATAATGATACACCTTTTGATAGAGATAATTGCTCAAGTATTCACTAGTTATTATTGAACCTAACTAGCAACTAATCAGCACTTACTAAAAGGCACCTTAAGTAGTTTGATCACCTGAGAAAATGTAACAGTAATACTTCCTATCTTAATTTTTAACAAAAATATAGATATATTTTAAAGAAAAGCTTTTCTATTAGAGAAATGCTTTATAATCAACATTGACACATTTGAATTCAATGGACATACCAATTATTGACCGAAATTTCAAAATATTGAACTTATGGCAACAAAATTCATTATAACAATACATTTATAATCATCTAAAATATAGAGGTCCTATTCTTCAGAGGCATTATAGGAAAGTTGAAATGTTTCTCATAGACTGTTGTTATCTATCAACACCTATCGAGAAAAGGTCAATTCATACCATTTTTGCCATGCTATTCCATGAAATTTGTATTATTTTCAACTTCTCATACATCCAAAAATTATATTCTTGGAAAATAGTGAATTCTTGTATATCTTTCTCAATTTTCTAGAACCAGATTGATTCAAAATGCATAAACATTAAAGAAATATATTGTAGTGAAATGTATGGTATTACACAGAAACAACACATCCCAAGGATGAAGGAAGGCATTAGATTGATTGGTGGACTATTAGTAGATTTATTTTTAACTCACTCCTATACAGTTGACTGATTGTGTACAAGAATAAATCTATTTATCTAACCTCATTATTATATATTGTTATTGTCCCATAAAAGGATTCACACATTTAGCTTGTATAGAGTAAAACAAAGGAACCATCTCGAATGGTTCACTGGATTGTTGGTGATGTCAACGGAGTATATATTTGTCCAAAAGGGTTCCATTCTCACCGTGGTCTTTGCAACCCAAATGGCATGTCTCAGAAAAGGATGAAGCTTGAGGCATGTCCCAGGAAATTTGGATAGAATAGTCACCCCTTAGACTTAGAATCAAAGCCAAAAAATTCGATGCTATGCAATGTAGTCCCTAAACTTTGTAGGAAAATCATAAAATGTGAAAGGGCGGGAATCGTTTGAGTGGACGAAGTGAAAGAAATTGCTAAAAGACAAAGGTATAATCAAAGTACATTTACAAAAAGAGAAGGAAAACTAACTGATGAGAAAAAAGGGAAAAACATTTGCATTATGATACAAATGTTATCCTTTATGGCAACTCACACAGATGACAACTCACAATGCAATAGGTCAACAACAAAGGATTACAGGTCAAACTCTAGACGTTGAAGAAAGAGAGTGGTTTAACAAGTATACGCTGGTTCAATTTGTCCAAGCAGCGTATACACATAGGTTAACAGAATAAAAGGAGTGTATATGTATACACACACTCCCACAGGAGGAAAAGCACGTACATGTTGGAAAAATAAGCTTCTAATCCGAGATATTTGGTCCAAGGTATTTTGGTCCAACGTATTGGTCCAAGATATTTGGTCTGAGGTATTGACCCTAGGTATTTTGTCCAAGGTATTGGTCCTATGTGGTTTTGGTCCAAGGTATTGAGAAAGGCCTCAAAATATATAAGGAAGAGAACATCATTAGGCCAATGTCTGCAAGTATTGAATATCTTACGAAGTGTTAGATCAAACACATAGGTTATGGGTTTCTGATGTTTTTCTTAATCTGAACTAAGGATAAACCTATGTGGTTGATGATGGATGATGGATCGGGAACATAATGCCTGTAATGAATTATTGTTATGTGGTTTGATCATGGATAGTCAAGATATGAATACTAATGCATGTTTTCTTTTGTAAATGTTATGAGATGGGTATGACTGAAGTCTGGATAAGCTGTGAAGTTTTAAGTTAGTATTTGGAAATCTATATGCTAGTTTGCTTTGGTAAAAGCATGTATACAAATTGTTTTCTCACATCCAAGTAGCGTATACATTATGAAATATGATAATTGAAGTTGCAGTTGGATCTAGTTATTGTTGTAGAGTTTTGGGTTTTGTTGTGTGTTCTGGTGGCTGTGTTCTGGTGATAATGTTCTAATGTTCAGATTGATTGATTATGATTTTCCTCAGTGATGATGGGTTTTTAGTGATTGATTGATTCAGTTGTGGTTGATTCAGATATTGATGATTGAGTTTCCGTGATTTGTTGATGTGGATTTATTTGATGGTTTTATTGTAGTTGTGATTGATTTTGAGATTCAATGTTACTCATGGGTCCAATATGAAAATTTGATTAAAGAAGGCCTTCAGATTGTGGTGTTATATTCCAGGAGTATCCAGTCTGAAAATTTATGAAACGTGGTCCCTAGAGGAAGAGAGAAGGTTGTAGCCTTCTATAGGATGGTGCCTACGTACTGGTAAACATATCATCCAGTACAAGAGCCAGGGGGTTGGATCTCCCTTCTAGTAGCAGCTAGAAAATGAGTGAAGGTTGGAGCCTTTTGTAGGTTGGCGCCTACATACTAGTAAATGGATTGGCTAGTACAAGAGACAGGGGGTGGGAGCTCCCTTCTAGTAGCATCTAGAGAATGAGAGAAGATTGTAGCCTTCTATATGTTGGATCCTGCGTACTGGTATGAGTCTGCACTAGTACAAGATTGTAAATAGGTTTTTCTTATATTAAAAGAAGACAACAGCAGGTGGTTTTTGTCCCGCATTGGGTTTCCGCCTTAAATCTTGTTTTTCATGTGTGTTTCTTATGTGTGATGGTTTATTTTATTATTACTACACATGGTTACTCTTTATATGGTTAATGAAGTACTGATGCATTGATTAAAGATCAACATATGGTGATGTATTTTTTTTTATTTATTATCTATCCGTGGAAATATAAATATTATTGAAATATTATAATCAAGTATAGAGACAAAAGGAACCATAAATTTAGTTCAAGATGAGCTGTGGTAGCATATTTAAGAAAAACATTGCCACTAAAAATGATTGGTCACAACTGAGTATAAGAATGTCTCACAAAGAAAGAAATTCTCATATGATTAGAAAACGTCGTCCAAAATATGTGGGTTAAGGACTTTGACAAACATTAAATTACCTTGGAGTAGTGTCAAATATGGCATCAAACTTGACTACCTAGTGTGCTACAAAATACTACTATAAGAATCTTATCTGTGTTTAGTACATAAATTCAAATTGTATTGTAACATACCTAAGGACTATCTTTTTGATCTATCTCACACCCATCTAGCAAGAAACTAGAAATGTACTTCCATCCAAAAGCATCACACACTAGATCAACATCCAACGGTGTGTCCCATAAATACGTCACACCCCATCGCAAAGGAAGTTGGGGAAACTTAACAAAGACACTACACTAGAGATCACCAACTGGATGCGATCATCCAACCATCCTATTACCTAAAGTTCCCACATCCTAGCATCAACTAGAGTATATTCAATCCTACCTTGCCTCAGAGATTTAAACTTTAAATAAATCCCTATCAACCTTCCAGGGGAAATAATTAAGATATGAAATAAGTGACCTCTCATAGATGCAAGGAAAATTGAAACTCAAATATCCTGAATATTCTAGGAGACCTTTTGACTTCAAAGACATATTCACACTATGTTCTGAAGTATTTCCCTCATTAACCCACAAATCTTGTCTGATCTGAATAAGGTGGAACACCTTTATAACAGTCAACTCCCAAAAATGTAGATGAGGTGATGACAGAGAAGTTATTGCACTATTTTCTTTCTAAATGTTTACTACATAGTCAAGCAAAGGTTGATTGATAAATACAGGGAGATCCTTCTTATAACTGCTCCAACTAGGTGACCATGCCCTTGAAAAATGTGCATTGTTGGCCTTTTCAAATTCATCCTCCAGGTTCAGATCATATGATGGGTCGTTATACACTTCACCTGAATATATATGACCATGCATTTAATAAGCATATCATTAAGCAACTAACACAAGTAGAGCTAGAAATGCAAAAAAATAGGAAACTATGCAACCCAATATTTAGTGTTTCGAGCTTTTGGAATGTGTTAGTGTTGAGCTCCAGTGAGGTGTTTTCACCTTGATCTTAGTAAAATATGATAGTAATCAATCATCACTGTCTACGGTTATGTTATGCGTCACTAATTGTTCACTATTTATAACTTAAATTTAAGAGAAAAAGGGTGGTTTGCAAGAAAAAATACTACAAAACACAATGCAATAAGATAATATTTGGTTTACTGGCCTTCCATCTTATCAAGTGGATGTGAATAATATAGTATTAAAAGGGCAGGATGAAAACACAATAAGCCGATATTAGATTACTGCATGGTGCTTAGAATTTTCCATCTGCAAGTCATCAATTCATCAGAAATAGTACTTGCTACATAATTGTTCCAATTTTTGTTAGACCATGAATGTCAAATTGTAGGATAAATATTTCATCCAGGATTGGCCACACAAATGCTAGATCACAATGTATACTATGGCATTGATTATGATAAGACTGGTTTGATTTCACCAATTGTGAAAAGCACTATATAATTTCAGCATATCCTAGAGTACAACTAGATGACCATAAGGGTGAGCTCAAACTTATCTGGAGGCTCAAAGGTAGGATTATAGACTAATCATGAATCTAGTATGTGCCTCTAACATGCTTAATCCTTACTACTTGTTCACAAGTAGTTTCATTACATTTCCATATGAAAGGATACTAATTATATTGTTTGATGGATGTGGGACAAATAATGATACACCTTTTGATAGAGATAATTGCTCAAGTATTCACTAGTTATTATTGAACCTAACTAGCAACTAATCAGCACTTACTAAAAGGCACCTTAAGTAGTTTGATCACCTGAGAAAATGTAACAGTAATACTTCCTATCTTAATTTTTAACAAAAATATAGATATATTTTAAAGAAAAGCTTTTCTATTAGAGAAATGCTTTATAATCAACATTGACACATTTGAATTCAATGGACATACCAATTATTGACCGAAATTTCAAAATATTGAACTTATGGCAACAAAATTCATTATAACAATACATTTATAATCATCTAAAATATAGAGGTCCTATTCTTCAGAGGCATTATAGGAAAGTTGAAATGTTTCTCATAGACTGTTGTTATCTATCAACACCTATCGAGAAAAGGTCAATTCATACCATTTTTGCCATGCTATTCCATGAAATTTGTATTATTTTCAACTTCTCATACATCCAAAAATTATATTCTTGGAAAATAGTGAATTCTTGTATATCTTTCTCAATTTTCTAGAACCAGATTGATTCAAAATGCATAAACATTAAAGAAATATATTGTAGTGAAATGTATGGTATTACACAGAAACAACACATCCCAAGGATGAAGGAAGGCATTAGATTGATTGGTGGACTATTAGTAGATTTATTTTTAACTCACTCCTATACAGTTGACTGATTGTGTACAAGAATAAATCTATTTATCTAACCTCATTATTATATATTGTTATTGTCCCATAAAAGGATTCACACATTTAGCTTGTATAGAGTAAAACAAAGGAACCATCTCGAATGGTTCACTGGATTGTTGGTGATGTCAACGGAGTATATATTTGTCCAAAAGGGTTCCATTCTCACCGTGGTCTTTGCAACCCAAATGGCATGTCTCAGAAAAGGATGAAGCTTGAGGCATGTCCCAGGAAATTTGGATAGAATAGTCACCCCTTAGACTTAGAATCAAAGCCAAAAAATTCGATGCTATGCAATGTAGTCCCTAAACTTTGTAGGAAAATCATAAAATGTGAAAGGGCGGGAATCGTTTGAGTGGACGAAGTGAAAGAAATTGCTAAAAGACAAAGGTATAATCAAAGTACATTTACAAAAAGAGAAGGAAAACTAACTGATGAGAAAAAAGGGAAAAACATTTGCATTATGATACAAATGTTATCCTTTATGGCAACTCACACAGATGACAACTCACAATGCAATAGGTCAACAACAAAGGATTACAGGTCAAACTCTAGACGTTGAAGAAAGAGAGTGGTTTAACAAGTATACGCTGGTTCAATTTGTCCAAGCAGCGTATACACATAGGTTAACAGAATAAAAGGAGTGTATATGTATACACACACTCCCACAGGAGGAAAAGCACGTACATGTTGGAAAAATAAGCTTCTAATCCGAGATATTTGGTCCAAGGTATTTTGGTCCAACGTATTGGTCCAAGATATTTGGTCTGAGGTATTGACCCTAGGTATTTTGTCCAAGGTATTGGTCCTATGTGGTTTTGGTCCAAGGTATTGAGAAAGGCCTCAAAATATATAAGGAAGAGAACATCATTAGGCCAATGTCTGCAAGTATTGAATATCTTACGAAGTGTTAGATCAAACACATAGGTTATGGGTTTCTGATGTTTTTCTTAATCTGAACTAAGGATAAACCTATGTGGTTGATGATGGATGATGGATCGGGAACATAATGCCTGTAATGAATTATTGTTATGTGGTTTGATCATGGATAGTCAAGATATGAATACTAATGCATGTTTTCTTTTGTAAATGTTATGAGATGGGTATGACTGAAGTCTGGATAAGCTGTGAAGTTTTAAGTTAGTATTTGGAAATCTATATGCTAGTTTGCTTTGGTAAAAGCATGTATACAAATTGTTTTCTCACATCCAAGTAGCGTATACATTATGAAATATGATAATTGAAGTTGCAGTTGGATCTAGTTATTGTTGTAGAGTTTTGGGTTTTGTTGTGTGTTCTGGTGGCTGTGTTCTGGTGATAATGTTCTAATGTTCAGATTGATTGATTATGATTTTCCTCAGTGATGATGGGTTTTTAGTGATTGATTGATTCAGTTGTGGTTGATTCAGATATTGATGATTGAGTTTCCGTGATTTGTTGATGTGGATTTATTTGATGGTTTTATTGTAGTTGTGATTGATTTTGAGATTCAATGTTACTCATGGGTCCAATATGAAAATTTGATTAAAGAAGGCCTTCAGATTGTGGTGTTATATTCCAGGAGTATCCAGTCTGAAAATTTATGAAACGTGGTCCCTAGAGGAAGAGAGAAGGTTGTAGCCTTCTATAGGATGGTGCCTACGTACTGGTAAACATATCATCCAGTACAAGAGCCAGGGGGTTGGATCTCCCTTCTAGTAGCAGCTAGAAAATGAGTGAAGGTTGGAGCCTTTTGTAGGTTGGCGCCTACATACTAGTAAATGGATTGGCTAGTACAAGAGACAGGGGGTGGGAGCTCCCTTCTAGTAGCATCTAGAGAATGAGAGAAGATTGTAGCCTTCTATATGTTGGATCCTGCGTACTGGTATGAGTCTGCACTAGTACAAGATTGTAAATAGGTTTTTCTTATATTAAAAGAAGACAACAGCAGGTGGTTTTTGTCCCGCATTGGGTTTCCGCCTTAAATCTTGTTTTTCATGTGTGTTTCTTATGTGTGATGGTTTATTTTATTATTACTACACATGGTTACTCTTTATATGGTTAATGAAGTACTGATGCATTGATTAAAGATCAACATATGGTGAATTAACTGAATCATAAGTTTGTCGGATATACGTTGGTTTCTTTCAAGACAGTTGTGGGTACACATGAGTTACCTTCATTGAAGTAGCGTATATAAATTTGAGATTGAAATGAAAAATTTATTGAGTCGACTAATACTGATTCACCCCCCTCTAAGTATTATTTCCAACAATTGGTATCAAAGCAGGTCCTTTGGCAGAATCTTGATCGCTTGAAGGAGATCCATAGAAATAATGGGAAAGAAGCTAAAGAAGAAAGCGCCTAAGAAGAAGAAGACATCTCAAAGGAATGGTGACAATTGGAGAGATAATAAGCCATCAGGTGGAAGCAATTATTCATATTTAGAATCACCTCAAATTGAAAAGGAACAAGTAAAGGAAGTACATCAAGTACAAATTTTTGGTCTTCTAGTGATAATTTTCTTTGTTCATGCAATGTTGAAGATATTGAAAGTGATAGTGAAAGAAATATAGAGGCAGAAGTTAAAAAACTCACAAATAAAATTAGAGATCAACAAGATCTGTTTAACAAAAGGGAGTGTGCCTTCAAAGAAGAAGTTACTAGATTAAAAGATCAGTTGGAGGAAGGAAACAAAGTAAGGAAGCAATGGAAGGAAAAGGAAGATCAATGTCAAAGGCTATAGGATGAAGTTACATCATTAAGAAATGACGTGAATGAAAAGAGTACAACAATCAAGAGACTTAAATATAGATCCAGTTACTATGAAAGTCTTGAAGCTAAGATCCTCTCTCTAAAAGAAGATCTTGAAAATTCAAATAAGTGGAATGAAGAACTACCTGAAGTAGATGAAGGACAAGATGAAGAAATACTGAAGAAGCAATATCTGGAAAAGGGAGAGAAATATCAGGTTGAGGTAAACATCTTAAATGTAAATTAGAAGAAAAGGATAAAATCTTATGATTTCAAGACAATACTAATATTTTGGATAATATTATTAGTAGTCAAATGTCTCCTACAATCAAAACTAGTCTTGGTTTTTAGGAAATTGTTGAAGGTGGATCTAGCTCACAAGATGAGGCAAGGAACACTAATGCAAAATCTGAAATGTTGAAGAAGGAGATGAGAAGTCAACCACATCTACAACCAAGGAAAGAAAGTATTCGAAGAAGATAATTTACTCCTAAATATGGAAGTGATAGTCAATTATTTCCTTTGAAAAATAATGTTGAATGTTTTCTATGTCATATTTTTGGACATGTTGCAGCCAGATGAAGAAGTAGATTGGTTCAAGCTAATAACCGTCACACAGAAAGATCATCAGCTTCTAGGTACTTTAAGGGATATTGTTTTTCTTGCAATATGTTTGGTCACAAAGCCATTGACTATTATATAAGGAAAAGGAAACATATAAGGTGTTATGCATGTAACAAGTTTGGACATATAGCAAAGGAGTGCAGGAGAAAATCTCAGCCACCATACCAAAAGGAGAAAACATCTTCACATTTGAAGATATGGAAGAAGAAGGAAGTATAGTAAAAAATATGTCGCATAGCATAGTATATAGACATAACAGACTAAGGAGGAGCTCATAGTGTGAAACTTCCATGCTCTAAATCTCATATGCAGTTATCATGAATACAAGTCATGTATATACGTGAGTTTGAAGCTGCACAGTTGGGTATATAGGGTTTTGAGGAAAAAGTAGTGGGACAAACTCGGGACAAACTCACAAAAAGGGGTCTAATATGGTTCAGTCAATTATCTGATATTTTTGATGATGGTTATAATCTACTGATGATATGTGGAAATGTGTTGGTCCTCATAAGTTGTTAAAAATTTGATATATATTTGATTAATGATGATGCCTTGATGATTCTTTCTTATATTTGCAATGATTAGATATGTCAATGAACAATTGGCACATGTTCAGTGGGAGCCTATGCTTCTAATAATTCATTATTGGCATTATGTTAGAAGACCTTGGTACATGATGATAATTATATTTCTTGATCCACATAGTTATTTCATTTAGGTGACTTTTTCGATGATGGACATATACAGGTTATTGATCTTGATGCTGCTGACAAATATTGATGGTGCAGATCATATATGGTGGATGATAGTTGCTGATGACTATCATGGTCTTGTTTAGATTGTTGGTCCTTATTATAAGTGTCATGTATATCATTTGATGTAAAGGTCATGAAAATACCTAATTTGTAACTCCACTATGCATGGGAAGGATGATGTAATAATTTCTATTTCAGTCATGTATAAACATTTGGTATATCCCAACTTGGTTGGGAGATTGATGTATGTATGAGTCGTTGTTGATAGGAAGATCATACTCATGTAGTTGAGTTATAGATTAATAATTTTGTTTTGGAAAATGTGTTTGTAGACTCTACATGTGCTAAGGGGGAGCATGGACGATTTAGTGCATCTCAGCATGTACAAAGGGAGAGCTTAATCAGAGAATTCAACATGTACTCAGGTGGAACATGGACAATGTAATGAATATCAAAGAGGGAGAATATCTTAGTCTTCCCTTTGCCCTTGATTTCAAAGGGGGAGAGTCTCTTGATGTTGTTGTTGTCATAAAGTCTAAAGGGGGAGATTATTGGATTTATGATATAAGTGTTGTCCTTGATGTTAACTCACACAGATGACAACTCACATTGCAATAGGTTAACAACAAAGGATCACAGATCAAAATCCATATATTGAAGAAAGAGATTGGTTTAAGAAGTATATGTTGGTTCACTTTGTTTAAGCAGTGTATACATGTGGGTTAATAGAACAAAGGGAACATATACGTATACACACACTCCCACAAGAGGAAAAGTGCGTACATGTTGGAAAACCAAGGTTTTGGTCCATGGTATTTGGTCCAAGGTATTTTTGTCCAAGGTATTTGCTCCGAGGTATTGAGCCTAGGTATTTGTTCCTAAGTGGTTTTGGTCCAAGGTATTGAGAAAGGCTTAAAACTATATAAGGAGGAGAAGATCATTAGGCTAATGTCTGCAAGTATTGAATATCTTATGAAGTGTTAGATCAAATACGCATGTTATGAGTTTCTAATGCATTACTTGATCTAAACTAAGGATGCACCTATGTGGTTTATGATAGATGATGGATCGGGATCATAAGGTTTGGAATGAATTATCATTATGTGGTTTGATCATGGATAGTCTAGATCTAAATACTAACACATGTTTTATTCTGTAAATGTTATGATCTGGGTATGACTGAAGTCTAGAATAGCTGTGAAGTTTTAAGTTAGTATTTG